>WBNO01023355.1:213514-334554 GCA_013400575.1 Peucedramus taeniatus
GCTGCGCCGCGGCCGGGGGGGGGCGGGCGGCGGCGGCTCCCGGTACCTGGGCGGGGGGGAGCGGGGCTGGAGGCGGCCCCGACCCTGAGAGCATCACCTTCCTGCTCCGCATCCCGGAGCCAGGAGAGCCCTAGGCCCAGAAATGCATCCCGTGCCTTGCAGGGTCCAACTTTTCACAGGGAAGTTTTGTCCAGGGCTCTTTTTGATTCTTTGGCTGCTTCTCCAACCAACTTTTAATCTGTTGCACCCGAGCTGGGGCAAAGAACAAGGTGAGGGGAGGTAAAAAGGGTGCAGGGAGTTCCGAAGGAGCTACCTGTTCACAGATTAAAAACAGGACTTGTCGCGAATACTAAGGAGAGGGGGAAGGGAGACTATTTTCTGATTGCTTTCTGTTTGATTGTTCTGTGGCTATTTCCAAGGACAGCAATTAAAATAAATTGGGATGTTGAGTGTGATTGTTTTTATAATGGAATGTTACCCTTTAAGTAGCTGTTCGGTATCTGCATCTGCCCTGAAGAGAACGGGAAGACAGAAGGGTTACATTGTGTTCAGGCTGTGGAGGGGAGCCCTGCCAAACCTTACTCATTTGGAAAGAGATTTCTGCGTGAATTTGTAGGCACTTCAAATGTATTTCATTTTTAAAATAAAGGGCTCTGGTGTGTGCTTTCAACAAGATGTTTACATCTTATCCCATTACCAGCTTTAATGTCCACAGTCAGTACTTGACAGCCCCAGGAGGGCAAGACTGCTCGTTTGGACACAAAAAAAAAGGACAGTCAGTGCCTAAAATACTTAAGCTGTAGCAGAAAATTGTGATTCAGCCTCTTTCCACCTTCTCTGGCTGCCAAAACCAGTGTACTTCCCAATCAGAGACCCCAGGAGATTTCACCCCACCCTGGCAGACACTCTCAGAAGGGAAAGCATGGCATTTCCCAAATTTAGTCCTCAGTGCAAGCCCCCCATCTAGGGTTGATTTGGTGTCCCACACTGGCCCTGTGTACCAGGGGTGCTAAATTCCCCCCAGGAACAGAGGCCTGCCAGGGCCAGATTGTCTCCTTAGAAGCACTGCAGCTAAATCTGCGTGAGCACTCATGGCTGCAGGTGTTTTCTAAGCATTAGGAGTGTGACTAGAAATACCCCAGCCTTGTCCTAGCCACCTACCTGGTGTTTAAACCCTGCTGAGATCCTAAACCAAAGCTGAATGGTGCATGAGTCATCAGGGCCCAGTGCTGTAGGTGTTACCTAGAGAGCCAGCAGTGCTCTGTGAACGTGGCCTCTTGTGAAAGACACAGACACGGCTGATTTCCAGATGGAAGAGACTGGAGCACCAGCTCAAGCTGAGCAGCCAAAGCCTTCGCCTGAGGCTCTGTAAACCCAGGTTCAGTTCCCTCCTGCAGAACCTACAGCTCACAAGTCTCCTTCCAGCTGAGTGCTGGGCTGCGAGGTCATGCTCCTGCATTGTGCCCCGAGGACAACTCACAATGGGATTTTCTTCCACCAAGAGCAGGTGGTCATCACCAGGCGTTTCCCTGCACCCATGTCTGTCAATCTCATTGTGGTGGAGCTCTCAATGGCAGATAGACCCAGAAACTGTTGCCTGTTTTGGTTTTCTTTCTTCAAGTTTTCTTGCAGAGCTGCAACAGCAGCTTGTGCTGTGTCAACTGGTATCTAGGGGAAGTATATGAACACTAAAAAAAATCCATTTGGCCCGAGATGGGAGACAAGTGTTCTTCATTTAGTATTTCAGACAAAACCAATGGTCAAATATTTTCCTGGTCCCATTTCCAACAATTATTGCTTCTTTATCCATCAAGCTTATGAAATTTTCCAGTGCTGTTAACAGAAGATAGAATACTGAGCCCATCCATAGCAGCGTCCTTTAAATGATCCCAAAAGTTTTAAGCTTTGAGCCTCCAGAGTTTGAGATAGTAACTACTACTACCTCCATTTTGCTGGCAGATGAACTGTGACTAATCCTCTGCAGCACAGCAGCAGAAGTTTGATTTGCAGCCCATTACCCTTGTAACGTGCTGCCCAGAATGGTCACTGCCTTGTCAGACACAGCATGAACTTTCTGGTTTTTTTCAGTTTCCTATCATGACCAGTGTCATACACTTTGGAAATGAAAGTAGAAAATTCAAGGTGTTGAGCCTGGCTGTGAAAATCTGCTCTTTGCCTGGAAAGAATCAAAAATACTGGCAAACATACAATCATTCCTTTGGTAATATCTACCGCACCCTGCACCATAGCAGCAAAATGGATTAAACAGCAAAAGACTGAAATGCCTGACATTGCATAGGCCAGTCAGAAGGCAGGAATACAGGAGTCAGCCTGGACCAGTATTAATTCAAGGAAATTAACTTTTTTAGTGTTTAAGGTGTATGACTAGGAGATTGGAAACTTGGCTTCTGCTCCTACTTTCCCTGTATTGTGTGACTTTAACCAGTCAGTTCACCTTCCCATGTCTGGAGGAGCCCTTAGAAACCCACAGCACAAGGTTTAGAACAGGGAATGATACACCATGACCTATCAGACCCCGTTCTGTGCAAAGTTTCCAAAAGTCAGCAAGTGAAACCTTGCTTTTCAGAGTCTGGGTCTCTCCTTTTCAGTGAGATTTCACATGCAAAAAATCACGAAACAATGAACTCAGGATGGGAAGAGCCCTTAGGAAGCCACAGGACTTCCACCTCTCAGGCCATAAAGCAGGAGCAGCACTGCCTAAATTGACAGGGGCTCACTACCCTGCTCATAATATCTAGAGGATCCATTCCAGAGCTTCACAGTTGGATATGTTTGCTTTATTCTCTAACCCAAGTCACTTTTGCTGCAAGCCAGCTCTTAATCAGATGAAACTGTGGGGAACTGAGATATTCCCTCACTAGCAACAATTCCAGAACAACAGGAAAGTCACCCACCTGGTGAACTAATTCTTCTGTGGGTAAAAGCCAAAGAGGCTGGAAAACACACTAAGCATGTGTTTTTGGGAGAGCTGCCACCTAATTTACAGACAAAGATCAGATGCAACTAGAGTTAGATCAACTGGAGTCTCCTCTGCCCCAAACCACAGCACTCCTCACCCGCCTCGCCAGGAGGATGCCAGTTTCCACCAAGACATGCAGTGTCACACTTGACCCTTCAGTCTCTAAAGGGCATTCTTGGAAGCACATGCAAAACCTGAGCTCACAGCAATAGCATTCCTGTGGCACTGGGGAAGGAATGAGGAAACACCAGCATGGATACCAGGCAGACGGGAGAGAAAAGACTCATCCTGCAAGACTGAATTAATTTCCCGCCAGGGTGCTTGTTTCTGATTGAGAGATACACATGTGAGCTGCCTGGTGGAACAAATCTAGAAACAGCAGTGGGGCCAAACTTTGTCATTCCCCACTTTGCAGGTATGTTTGCACCCAGACAGGAATGCAAGACACGGTACTGAGCAGGCTTTAGTGAGTCACAGACCTCTGACAGCAATTGAGACTGGGCCAAAACCCCAAGGGAATCTTCACTGGTGAGAAATACAGTTGCCAACAAACTCCCCAATTTTCTGGGACTGTATCAGAGATAGTAACCATCATCAAACCCTCCATCTCTGGGCACATCTTGGAGTTGCAAGTGGTTCACAAGATGCTCAGTTTTACCTGGCCATCAGTCCTGTCTAATTCCATATCATTTCACTGTTGGCCACGGTGAGTTTGGGGTAGCTCAGGAAAGTATAAACCTTCCTGCAAACATTTTAGACTCTGCTCCCTGCTCTGCTTCATCTGCAGTCTAGGCCATAGTAGTCTGTGCCTCAGGAAGGGTAAAGTTCTGTAAAACTGCTAAATCCCAGTGCTGAGAAGTACAGTTGAGCAATGTGCTAGTGTAGCATACTTCATTTTAAGGACATGCTTAAATCCAATTTGAGCCCAGAGAGATTTCAGCTTAGATTTAAGCGTTCCATTGAACAGGGTGGTTTTAAGGATTGAAGTGTTTTGCTAGACTGTATCTTTGGTTAATGAGAAAGGGGACTTCCTAGTGCCTAGAAGAAATAACTGCCTGAAGCATTTTGGCACATCCAAACCATTACTAGCGCTACTTATTTTTTCTAATGAATTTTGGTGAAACAAACACAAAGAATTGGTAAAAAAATTGATAATTTCATTAACAATCCTCACCCTCTGTGTCTCAGTTTAGTGGAGGAAAAAGCAAACTTCTAATATCTCATCAGAATGATGTGTAATAATTAAAGCAGAAGCCACTAGACTTTGTATTTTATACCATCCAGTATCTTCCACAGTTTCTCACTCATGTAAATGTCTCATGTCCAGATTTGAGCACAGAAATAATGAGTGTTTTGCTTTACAGGAAGAGAATCAGTTAAATACTTTATGGAGCCTACACTGAATAAACAAAGTACCCCAGTCTTAAAAGAAATATTTGTGGTAACAGAATATTTTGGGGGACATTTTTGCATGGGCTCTGACCTCCCTGTTGAGAATCAAAGTGAAAATATTGAATGTACTAAGCAGATGTCTTCTCCTAGTGACAGCAAGATGAGCAAAGACATCTGGTTAGAAGAACAACAACAACAAAAACACATCATCATTCCTGCTTCAGCTCCAAAAAATCTTGGACTTGTTGTCATGGAAGAAAACTATATATGTAAGAAGCCAAGAAAAAGACAAATATTATTGAGTCTGGTAGCATTTTAGTGAATGTGCTGGAAATAACTTAAGTAGAAAGAAAAACTGGATGCGCTCCATTGTTTATTAAAAGAATGCCTCTTCTTATTTCCACAGGGACCTATAGGCTATATAGGCATTAACACATTTGCAAGATATATATTTTAAATGTGTTTCTTTATTCGTCAATCTTAAGGATTCTTCTGCTAAAGTAAATAGAGTTACAGTGCATAGAGATGGATACAGCCACAAAAATATTATCTCTGCAAGCTAAAAATGCCAACTGTGGATTTTGTCTGTAACTCCTTCAATCAGGGAACATGGGTGTATTGAGGGGACACCTAGAGAGATTTTAAATATTAGGAAGGGAGAAGATGAGAAAATTAGACTCCCTTGGTGAAACACAGGATAAATAATTCACAATGAAAAAAGAAAAAGAAAAAGGAAACCAAAATTAAAATATGAAGAGCTCTTCTGAATGAAATTCATTAAATGAGCTGCATTGAACAGATCCAAGAGGAGTTTTTTGGCAAGACTGCAAAATAAGCCAGTGCCCCTCTGGCCACTCTGCTTAAAGGTAGCACATTCTCTCTTGATAGTTTTCATCTGAACAAAACTTGATTTCTGTGCTTGACCCTGGATATTTCCATTTCCTTTCCTGAACCTTTGGACAAACTTGAGTGAAGAACAGGATTGATGAGAAGAGCTTAAGAAATCAAAATCTGTGCAGTTGGTAATGGCAAAGACAAGTAACTTGAGGTGGATGTTCCCAGAGGACTAGGTAGGCCAAATCCCATGGTGCTATCAGACAGTGCCCTATGCAACAGCAAAGCTCTGGATTTGCTGTCTCAGGAGGTGTCCTCCATGGAGTGCTTCAAAACACCTATCTGTCTCCTACAGAGTTCCTAAATGATTTAAAGCCTTGAGGAAGCAAGAGGTTAATTTGGTTTATACTAAAGATATATACAAAGAAAATTATGTAAATAAAAGTATTTAGTTTGGAAAACAACTGCCTTGGCAATTGAGAGCTGGGTCTCTAGTTTCTGGCTGGCAGCTTTGCCCTTTCTGCACCAGGTGATTAGGCAGTAATAGTTTTCAAAAGCAAATGGGTTTATTTACATAATTTTCTATACAGAAAACCAGAGTTAAGTATGCAGCTCTGCAACAGAACAGATGTGGGACTTGGGGAAAATTGCAGCTTGAACTGAGCTGGAAAAGTTTCCACCATTTGCCAATATCTTGGAGAGTCTGGAATCTTTCCCATCTCTACTGTGGCAAAAACAGGACCTCTCAACATTTTGGAGGACTTTCTCCTTTGTAACAAAGGACAAAAAGCATGCAGTGAAAAACAAATCACAGTGCCAGAAGTGACTGAAAATCAGTTTTGCCTGTTTTAATTCCCCACCTTGCTAGCCTCAGCTCTGAGACCTGACCTACAGACTCCCAGCCAGCCCAGGAATAACCATGCCACAACAAAGTACCATTTCAGCCAGAAATTCCATGCTGACTCCAAGAAAACATTTCCTAGAGTATCTTGCTAAAATGGATACACTCCCACACACACTACATGAAAGGAATCATGTCTGACAAATAAACATTTCTTAATGAGAAACATTTGTCCAACATGTTCCTCCCCATACTCTGGAGCTTTGTGCCTCAGTGCGCCATCAATAAAAGGAGACAACAGCCCTTCCCTAGGTTTTGGGAGATCACACTGGGCTGTGAAAGTGATAGACTCCTTACCTCCATTAGCTCCCCTCAGAACTCTGTATACCTTATAGCACATAAGTATGGACTGACTCAAGAATTTTTATAGACCCATTTCAACCCACGTTTAACTTTGACCAAGAGCGTCTCTCCCCACAGGCTGCTCCATTTGCTCCATCCTACTTTGGGACACAGAGGCAATGCAGGGCACCTCAGTATCCCAGAGCTCAGCCATCCCTGAATGCACATTTCCTCACACCATCAAAAATTTGGATCACCAAGGAGACAGCCCAGCCCCTCTGCCAGTGAGGTGACAGATCCCTGGCACCGGAACTGGGCTCAAACTGCTCAGGAGCTGCTTGTGGCTGGAGAGGAATGTCTGCAGAGAGCTAAACCAGATTGCTCATAGATCTCTTCCAAATTGTCTCTAATCTACTGGACAATTTGAGAGTAAATGTGTGCTGGAAGCACCATCTTTCCTTCAAAGTAATAACCTGAGAACACTGAGTTTGTGGCTGCACTGGAGAAACCTTAGGATCTCACTGGTGCCTTGGCAAATCCTTAAGATGTCAGAGCCACCTATGTGTATTCTGTCCACTCTCTCAGAACACTTCAAGTATCTGTTTGATGCTACAGACACACCACAGCCACTACAGCTTCAGGGATGTGGTAAGGTTCCTAGCAAGGGCTGGCTGAGGTTGTGAGCCCGAAGCAATATGCTTACAACTACCTGATCTGCACAGAGCTTTTAGAGATAGTCTAATGGCTCCAAAGCTTCAGGAAAGCTGACATTTTGGTGCCACCTTTGTTTCTTAGTCCCACACCTACTGCAGGGAAAAGAAGAAAAAAAAATCCAGTTGGTATTTGCATTATCCTGTCTACATTTCAGCCGCAAGGTTCCAGCATTTGCAGAATTTCTGGAGGTCAATCTCACCTGTTCAACATCTCACCCCTCCCAAGCATAGGCTGAAAAATGCCACCTTTCTCCACCATTAAATCAAAAGCTGTCTACACCCATGTGTCAGCTGTTTACCACCCTCTGTTTTCTCCCTTTGGGCAGCTGATCAGGGATAATGACCTATATCCTTGAAGCATTTGTTTTATTTAGCATTACAGAGAAGGAGAGCTTAAGGCAACAAGCAACCTAATTATATAACCTTTCCCACCCTATCTTATTACAGAGGGATCAGCCTGCAACTTCACCTGTGGAAACACAGCAGCTCAACTCTTTGAATGTCCATGACTTCATCTGGGCTCTTTCCTGCTCTGCTTTTGTCCTAAGCAGAATGGTTCCAGCGTCTTTCAGTTAAGATCTTTCACTCAATTATTTACATTCGGGCAGGAACAACAACCTACTCGGCCTTGCTTTAGCATGTCAGTGTTGCCCACAGAATCCTAGATGAGGTGGCCATGCTGCCCAAATGGCAGGAAGGCCCTGATGGAGAAGCTGAATATCACAAGGCAGCGTTTGGGAGCACCCAGACGCTGTCCCCAGCACCCAGAGCACTGCACTGGTTAATGCTGTTGGTGTTGAGTACCAACTGCAGGCTCTGCACAGGGATCTGGGACCGGTACACACCCTGCATCAAGCCTCACCCCACAATGAGACAGGCAGGCAAACGAGAAAATTGGGCCCTGGCCCCTTCCTGTGATTAGGTCATTATAATGGGTAAATATTTTCCTAGATAGAGAGCTGAGATAAAGGACTCCTGATGTCTGAAATGGAGTTTGAACAAAACTTGGAAGGACTATCCCTACCTTGTAATTCTTTATAATGTGCTTTTACCAGATAAATGCCTTTTTCCCCTAAGTACCCAGAGAAATTTTTCAGTTAATAGCAAGAACAGCATCTAGTCTACAGCCAAACTGTTCACCAGCAAATATATAGAATGGACTTAGGTACCAGGGGTTATTCCCAGAGGACATCACAGCTATACACCGTTCAGTCTAAACATTTCCTGAAGAGTACAGAGAAGTGAACGGTAGAGGAGAGTCCCAGAGATTGGCTTAGAAGAATCTGTTTAATAAAAGCCTGTTTCTGCAGAGAAAAATGATTGTGATTGTTTTTTAATGAAAATCAGTGTTCTCATGCTATAGCAAATAGTGATTATTCATTCTCTATCCCTTTACTCTGTATTATTCATGATATTGTAGCCTCTGCTCTATCCTCTCCCTTGGTATTCCAATCTCACCCTTAGTTTTCTCAGGGTTTGGGAGCTTTTGTATCAGATAAACTGGTTTATAAGGTAGTCTTTGAGGAACAAGTCTTTCTTAAATCTCACATAATATCCAAGAATGTTCTCCGGTATTTGACCTCTTTGTGGATGAAACAATACTCTTCAGACACAATAACCATGATGTTTCAAAGCTGTAACCAGCACCTGTGGAGTTTTCAAACAAATAGGCTCAGTGTTCCTTGGTGCAGTCTTCCTCACTGCTCCCACATTTAATTGCTTTGTAATTATACTTGTAAAACTTGCAATGGGATTACACATGGGGGAAAGAAAAATAATTTTAAAAATCACTTTTCAGAATAGGAAGGGATTTATGGGAGCTGCAACCCAAAGAAAAACCCACCTTTCTTTCTTTCTTTCTTTCTTTCTTTCTTTCTTCATTGTTGTCTTTGGAAGGCAGCCATCAAAGTTTCCTTGTCAGTAATACAGGGATTTGTAAATAGAACAAAGAGCTTCCTCACACCAAGGCACATTATATAACCCAGCACCGTCAGCGTGTGTCTTCACAGGCAGTTCCCTTGAACTTTGCATCTCGCTCCTCCTGAGAACAGTCCTCCATGCCAGCTCCAACAGATGTGGTTTCCTTTAGGAAAGGTTTTCTGTTAGGGTCATTCTGACTTCCCTTTCAGAGTTTTCCAGCCTCATGTGCTCTTTGCTCAAGGGATTACTGTGGTGGACACTAACTCCATGTGCTACTGTTAAGCTTCTCCTCACCTGCTGGCTGAGCTGAATGAGTGCTGAAATCTCTGTTCCACAGAAAAATCTGACATTTCATGTTTTCCTGAATCAGACCGGAAAGTTGCAATTTCCTGTGAACCCAAATTCTGAGAAACCTTTCAGAAAGTGCAAAATGGCCCCAGCACAGCCTTTTGTTTGGGTGTTATCTACAGGTTTTTATGAGACTTAAGCTGGCTTTAAACACATCATGTTCCAAGTGATCCCAAACGCAACCAGGCAGCATCCACTGTTCCCAAAGTCACTCAGGGAGCTGCAGCATCTGCTGAGGGTGCTTTGGAAGAGAGAGGTGACACAGAGCCAGGTGTGGTTTTCTTTCAGCCCCCCATGCATTATTCTAGTATTGCTACTGCTTCAATTCCACCAGTACACTCACAGACTTCAAGCTTAAAAGCATTTTAATTCTTACTTTCCAGGCTCATCAAAAACAAAGGCTTCTCTAGTGTATCACTGAGGATATAACTCAATAGCTTGTAACAGCTCTGCCATGATATTTCCAACATATCAAGTGCATATTCAATTGCACTATTTTAAAAGTGTCCAGCTTTAAGAAGTTTTAACTAAATCAGGGCACAAGGCCATGCAGACCCTCTTATTTTAGTATCAATAGAGCTGATTTATCATCTGTGGTTGGTTGGAAGAGTTTTGTAAATGAGCATGGATAAGACATTCTACAGCTGATGTAGCTCACCAAATGCAAAAGTTCACACTGGTAAAACTAGGGTGGTATCAGCTTGTGTGAAGGCACCTTTGAAGCTGCAACAGCATAGTGGGAATTGCAGCTCTGCCCTATAAACAAGTGAGAAAAAACAAACAAAGAAAACAGTGGAGCAAAAGCTGCTGCTAGCTGGTCTTCATGGAAAATAAAGTTAAAAAAAAAGAAAGAAAAAAAAACGAAAAAAATGAAAAAAAGAGGTGGAGGAAGGAACAGAAGCATACTTCAAGACCAAATTCTCATCAGACTAAAAATCAGTGTAACTCCCACATTGCAACACTTTGCAGGTCTAATAGACACAAAGGTGTTCCTTCACCCGAAAGCCAAACATAAAAGTCACGGAAACCCATCATGCCAATTCTGTGGCTGCTTTCCGGAGCAGAATCTCTTTAAATGTCAATGTTCTCTTTGTTCTGTGCACCCTTTATAATGAGTCTATCATCTGTTTGGTAAAAGATCCAGTGAAATATGTAATAAGGTTATCTCACCATCTCTCTCTATTGTAAAGTCATATCTCCTCTTCCACTCATTAATTATTGTCTTCCATTTCCTGTGTCAGATGTGAATCAGAAAATAGGGACTCAAGGCTTGCAAGCTTAGCAACTTACCATATATTAGCTGAGCTGTGGTAACTCTCCATGTGCTCCCTCTTAGCCCCTAATAAACAAAGCCAGTGTGACTTTGCTGTACACAGGCCTGCAGTCGATGCAGTTTGGATTAACCTCCTTTTATTGTCAGCTAAGCTGACAGTGATAGTGGCCATGGCTCAGCTCATGTTCAGTCCTCATATTGCAAGACTTTGCCTTTAAATCCTAGGAGCAGAACTCTACCAATATAACTATCTGGAAAGCTACGATGATTTATGTGCTGTCAACATACACTAAAAAAAAAAAAGACAGAAAAGCAGCACAATTACATGATTATCAGCCAATGCCCCTTGGTTTGCAGTTTTTCAAGCATGAACTGCTCAAACTTTGGATCAAGAAGTGAAGCAATCTGTTTCTCAAGTGCAAACAGGGAAAAGTTATATAAGTCTTCTAGCAATTTCAGGCAAATATATCACAGAAGCAGCATGCTTAGCCTTTTTACTGTGCATCTGTCTGAGGTTTCCAGTAAGATTTCCCTGATATATAGTAAGAGTCAAAACTCTAATCTCTTTTAGCTCTTTTTTATTGTCTCTGCAGCACTAACTTTGAAAAATGGCCTTGTCCCCAAAGAACTGCACACAGTCCATGTAGGGAAGCTGTTAAAATAAATGCTTTACGTAAAAAATATTGCAGACGAACTCGGCTCTGAGGGTTTTAGAGCTCCAACATATAGATATAAACCAGAGCAGCTAAGTATGAATGGAGGTCATACTCCAGTAGAGAAGAAGGGAAGTCCCCTGTCTGACAGTTGTTGCACATGATCCCTGAAAGAAACAATTCCTTCTCTTCTTTCTCAAGGCTGCAGCGTTTTAATAAATGACTATTCTCATGTTAATGTCTTTCTGCCTTCCTCCTCACTGACCTCAATACACACCATGCTGATTCATAAAGTATCTTCTTTCACTGGATTTGAGTGCTTTCTGGAGACCTTATTTGTGCTGTTCTGCCTGCAAGACATCTGGCTGATTTATAGAGACTAAGACACAGACGAGCACAGTGCTGGCTGCCCTACCTGAATTTTGTGTTTCCTACACATTGTGTTCCTATCTCTGCCCATGCCCTGGTCTGATTTGTGATAGTCTGTGTGTTGTTCAAAGAAGAGAGCAAACTTTCCGCCTCTCAGAAAAGCTTCTGAGATCCTCAGGAGTAAAAGTATGCTTTTCCACCTGTATTCCTCACAAAGCAGCGATACCTGTGTCTAGACACTGATTGGGGAAATTCAGGCAAGGGGTAATGTGCAAATGAGAACATGATTCAGTGGTGGGAAAAACACAGACAAACACCAGGTGCCTCAAAGGCTTAATCACAAACAAGACAGTGAAAAAAATCCAAGAATGCAAGAGATGATGGAGGAGCTTGACTTGGCATTTATCTGTTTATTCCAACAGGATATGCAGATTCCGCCCTTCTGACATCACTGCCTCATCTCGCCTCATCAGTGCCTCATGACACAACCCCTCTCCATAGCACTGAGTCAGCACCACTGTGTGATCTCCTCTTGGCAATGCAAGATGGGGTGAAAGGCTGCCCATAATGGTGAAAGCATAGAGGGACCTCTAAACAGGTCGCCAAAGGGATTAAAAAACTCATGGTCATCTTATGAGCACCCCTCCCAGGAAATAACATGGACTCAGAAAAATTTACTGTACAGTAACACAGCAGAGTTCTATGGGAGTGCTCCCACAGCAGATGGGACAATAATTCATACTGTGTGTTCAAACAAAGGAGCAAGAAACACTTGCACTTCACTCCTGGAGCCTCAAAAAAGCTGCAAAGTATATTTTCCCCTGTAACTAACAGGTACAGGCTGATTCTGCCTGCTGTACTATTCTAGAGGCTGGACTGAGAGAATATTTCTTAAAGCATCCCTGGAAGTGTCCAAGGCCAGGTTGGATGGGGCCCTGTGCAGCCTGGCCTAGTGGGTGGTATCCCTGCACGTGAAGAGGAGTTTGGAACTAGATGAACTTTAAGGTCTCTTTAACCCAAACTATTCTATGATTCTGTGAAAGCATCACACACATGGAGTGCTAACCCTCCTCTCCTCCAAACGAACAAAAGCTGTTTCCTATTTTGGGGAAAAAAAAAAAACCAAACCCAGAACAAAACAATCAAATGGAAAGAATCTGAAATACTCATATAATGGTTGACTTACAAGAGGCAATGTAAAGAGGAGCTTTATGTTAGAAGAAACTCAGCCATATGAAAACTAAAATATTGGGCCACTACCCAATCTTAAACAGTCTGATCTTAAACAGTCCCCGAGTCTCTAAACACAACCCTAAACACATCCTGCGCTGCACCTCAGTGTGTCATTCTGTACAACAGGGCCAGGTTTTCTTCCTGGAAAACCAGGTCCAGAGGCCAGGAGGCTCTTGTTGTATTTGCACATACTAGTCCCTTTTGTTGGGGGATTTAGGTCACAAGAGTGTAAGAAAGGCAGCTCTGAATCACCTGGCTCTTGCAGGTGTTGTGCAAAGGTTTCTGAACTCAACCTCCTTTCAAGACACACCCTTTGTTTGTTACTTTCTCTTAGGGCTTTTTCGCAACCCCATCCACTGCCAACACAAACAAGGTTGCAACATCTCCCTCCAGTCTGTCTTCCTCTGCTCTGCTCTAAATGTCAAGCAGCCACATAGCACTGCTCACTTGCTTAACTGGGCAAAGTACCTGCTGTGGCAGCCCTGTGCCTTGACTGCCTCCGGGAGAAAGTTTCTTGGGAATGGTAAGTGACAGAACCTGCAAGTCGGTCTTAGTCACGTTGATACCAGATACCAAGAGTCTTGCGCAGGTAGAACACGCGGTTGGCTTTGCTGAGCAGCCATCAAGCACCAGGGGAGGCTAAGAAGAGCAATTATCAGGGATCACAGTGGCTACTAGAAGTTGTTTTTGCAACTGCGGCGCTTTCTACTTCGCTGCAATGTGTGCCCTGTGCATAGAGAGCAGGGGAGAGAAATTGCTGCCGTTTGAATGTCATTTATCTGTGTGAAACAAATTGTGGGACCTAGTCCCACTCCTAATATTTGGGATAACTAGAGTAGATCCCTTCTTACTAGAGGGGCACCACAACAAACACATTGTGAGTACTGTCCGTAAGCGGGTAGGAAACACGGGCCCTCTGGAAACCCTCTAAATTCCCAAATCTTGTCCACGCTAGAAAGCAGATATATAATGCACTGAACAGAGGATATCCAGCAAGCCCAGGAGAACGGAGAGTGCACGGTGCCTACACACAGCCATTACAGCACAGCTGCCCAAGGACTCCCCACAGACGGTGGAATACAGGTCTGCCTCTGTCCCTGTTTTTGGCATGGCCTCCTGCTCACTCAGACAGAGCTTTCTGTGCGTGGGATGGGACAGCATCCTGTTCTCCTCCTGCCTGATGGGCACACTCAGGGCTGGACTGTCATTAGCCCCCGAGCCCCTGCCCAGCGTGGCACGCCAGGAGCCGGGCCGTGGGCGGTGCTGCTCACCGGCTGCTTTTATCAGCAACCTTCATCAGGGGGATTTTCTCTTATTTCATTCTCAAGCTTCCTTCAGCCTTGGATTTGCATAAGATCCTGGGTTAGGACTAATCTGATCCCCGGTTGGGAACATTGCATCAGGCCCAGCGAATCCTCCATGCCCAACTGTCTCTGGTCGGGGTGTGTTGGCACTGGAAAACAGAACCGTGCAGGGACAAATGGCAGCCTCAATTTTCCTTAGTAATAGGAGGTGCCTGGCTTTGTACCTCATTTAAATTCCTGTGCTATGTGGCAACTCCCAGTCAAGTTTCTATTTGTTTACAGCCCTTGTAGCCAGGTGCTTTCCATGTTCACTCCAGGTTGCTGAAACAAGAAGCATGTCCAGCCTCCAGGGCTAATAAGAGCACATTGTCCTTGGTGGCAGGAGGGAGCACCTTGCTTTATCTATGCATTCCCTGGCAGGCAGCAGTGGTGGAGAAAGAGACCTGTCTCACTGCCCAGATAAGGATATGAATTCAAGTCTCAGAATGTAAATAAATATGTGGCCATTCAGTTGGAGGAGTCGCAGGTGACAGGTTGCAAGTGTAGCCATGACACCTCCTGAAGGGTTGTTCACTGTGGGCATATGGCTGATTGGCTTTTCCAGGTCCCATTGGATTCAATTCATGAGCATACTTGGGAAAGTGGGGGTTTCTCTTAAGGTTTTCACTTGAGAGAAGAGTTGAGGATTAGCAGTGCCAAGTGTCTGATATAGCAATCACCATCTGTCATGCTCACCTTTCCATCAGCCCTTTATGGCCAAGAAGATAGCCTGAGCTCTTTCTTTGCTGCCAGATTCACTTGCTTCAAGAACAATTTGGCATCCTGACCTGGAGCTGTTTTTTTTTTAATAAAATATAGACACAGGCATGTCCTACTGTAGGAGGTACTATGGGGCTGTGATTGACCCTGGGGTACAGACTGCCCATGGCCCCAGATCCCTCTAGACAGTGCTGACCTACTGTAACACATTGAATATCTCACTGCAATATTTAAAAATATATACTTCTTGCTAAAAATTGTGTGCTTCACTTGCCAACTAGACTCAATCTAGATCTATCTCTGTCATTTCGGTGTCCAGTCCCTGGCAAGCCAAATCATCCTACAAGCTCTGAAACTGAAGACACAAAATCACCAATGGAACAGTGCTGGTTGGGTCAGAAGTGCAAAGAAATCAGCCCTCCACTCCATGAGCCATCCTCCAGCTCACAGCTGGTACAAATGGGTACGTCCTTGGCAGTTCAATCACTACTGTCCCCTTGGCTGGAAATGTTGTTGTTTTCTGATATTAGAGTATACACAGGCTCAGCCCAAATACCAATCATGAAACTAAATGTGCAGTTGCAATGATGGGCAAAAATTCCAGTGCTTTGTTTTATTTGAGCAATGCTCAAAAGTCAAGATATCCTGCTTAGAGCATTAAAAAGTACCCTATACTTTGTCCATGTACAAGCGACATAGTGGCTCTGCCTCATACCAGAATGTCTATTCCCTAACACCACATTTATTGGAATAATAGGAAAAGGAAAACAGTTGCTTTTTTTTTGGTTGGTTTATTTTTTAAGTTTACATTTTACTCTTAAGTCCAGAATATTTTGGTTCTACTAGGAGCTGTGCCACCTTGCTACTGAGATTGGCTTTCTGCACAGGCCTTCAGTAGGGGATTTTACTCCATTAAGAAGTTTTCTGTTTTGTTTGGGGATGTTTTTACCCTGGTGACAATTTTGGGTCATGCCAAACCTCCACGTGAACATCTCAGTTATGCAGCTGCAGCCCCACCTTTCCCGAAGAAACACTGAGAGCGTTCCTCCTCCTCACAGACAAAGAGAGTGAGCTCTTTGCCCAGAATAACAGAGGCTTTCCTGGTAGCAAATACCTATTCCTGTAGTCACCCAAAGGAGAAGACATGTTGGTGACTTTTCCTTTTTTTTTTTTTTTTTTTTGTTCTTTCCATAGGGAAGGATACTAATTCATACCCAAATTCTGTTTGGGCATTTTTGTTTGTTTGGTGTTTTGGGGTTTTTTTGGTTCGTTGGTTGGTTGTTTTTTGGGGTTTTTTATGTTTTTTTGTTAAGGCATCACCATGTAAAGAATGTCAAACTGCTGCTGATCACAGATGATGGTGGGAGGAAGGCATTTTGCTGTTCCCTTTCCTGCAAAGCTGGCTCATGAAGCTGTGTCCCAAATTGCCTGCAGTGTGGCTTTGCAGTGTTGTGGACAGTGAGCTGGCCCAGGTAACTGTCCCATAGCACACACCCTTGTACCACTGAGCAAAAGTCAATGAAGAGAAGAGTTTGACAGTTAGTTTGACAGCTGTAGGAAAATGACTGTATATGATGATTAATAAATAGAGAATATCTATGAATGCCTTCCCTCTGAGAATCAGGCTAATAGTAATTATACTTTTCTAAATCCTATCTATAAAGTCATCTACATTTAGGTAAACAGAGTCATAGAGATTCTTCTGTTGGCATAAATACAAGGCAGAGTCCCAGCTCTCGATCTTTACTTCAGGCTCCTGGATGCCAACCTTCCTTCTCCACGAGGACAAAAAGAAAAACTGGCTCCAGAAAATATAGTCAGTGTTTACATTTTATTGAACCACTAGACATTGCTGTTGGCCAAATCATGAAAACAGTGCAGCAAAGAGAGCCTTTCATTTGCCTGTGCTTGGCAGAAAGTGTCGTTCTTTGGTTACTCAGCTGAAGTTGACAAGTTGCCCAGTATTTTTATTATCAGGTTGTCAGCTCAATCTCACTACTGCCCTCTTAATTTATTATTTTGTATTTCAAAATCACAGGTGTGACTCATTGCACAGCCAGAGGTTATAATGAAGTATCCCACTCATCCTTTAGCTCACCCTTTGTTCAAGACAATGCAGATTGCGGAAGGTTTCTGAGGAGGTAAGAGGATTGCAAAAGAGTCGAAGACTCCTCTTTTATCTAACCTATGTGTGGGCAGTGAAACTGCCTGATATGAAACCAGTTGGGTGCAAAGGTGGGCATGGAGGTTCATTTGTCATTGTGTCGAGGGTTGAAACTCAGAAGATACAGCAGCTGTCATTAAAGATAGGCACCCAAACTTAAATCACCTCACCCCGAGGGTGAGTCCAGAGAGACAATCCTAGGATAACACCCTTCTCCCAAGATTTCCTCTATGCTTTAGTTTCCAACAGAACAGAAGATGAAAACCAAGCAGGCATTTTTCAATTTCAAAAAATCTTATTCCCTGCGTTTTATGATTTAAATCTGGAAGTTACTACAAGTGCAAGATTTTGCCAGCATTGTGCAAATAAGAATCCTGTGTCATTAGAGATTTTGAAATATAAATACATGTTTCTTAGCATAAAGTGATGTATCATCCATGTTTCTCCTAGGAGTATCTGGGATAAGTTGCTGGGAAGAAGGAAGAAGGAGCACAGTTCTATTGGAAAGAATGTCTTGATGCTGATTATGAAAATGATGTGGAAGTCATGGGCTGAATTAAATATTTTTCCGTGGTGGAAAATTGATGGGAATCAACAGCTCATGGTATCAACAGCTCATGTGAAACAGAGGAAGAGATCCTTTTATCACTGAAGAAGAGTGTCAAAATCCAGAGCTATTCTGAATCAATTTGCTCTTTTAATTGTCTTATACAGACGTCTGTCTCTGCAGCAGAAATGCTGAGCTCATGCTACATGAAAACAAACCACATAAATCTGAGGAGGTAGAAACACAATTTGTTCCTAACAGAAGGAGTTACAAAGCCACACACCCCAGTGTTCTGGCAACCCATTCCCTCCACAGGTGGAAGGATGCATGTCCTATGTCCAGTCTTAGTACCCTGGAGCTGTGACAGGCAGGAGCAGAACTGTTGGGGTACTTGGCTTTTTTAAAGCTGCAACATGGAGCTGTGACAATGCCAAAAGTGTCCCTGGTTTGCTCTGTCTCATTGCTGGGGGGGTAGGAACTGTGACTCAAAGGCTGTCCACTGGCAACACAGAACACTACAACAAGAGCACTGGTTCAGCTCTGCCGTATCCAATTTCTGTCAAGTATAGAATAATAGCTATCCAGCGAGCTGGGACATGCTTCACCAGCATCAATAGGGTTGTGCTTCAGAGCATCCCTCGAGGTAGCAAAGAATTATCCCCATTTTATAAATGAGGTAACTCAGGCACAGGGATTAAAGCCAGAATGTTCCAAGCTGGCTGCCTACTGCTAGGTACCTACACCCATATTTACGCAACTCGTGGCCTGATTTTCAGAAGGGCAGGGCAATGAAAATTTTGGCCTGAGGGGTTTGTTCACACACAGTTTACTGGTAACAACGCCCAGGATGGAAGCCTGGTCTCTGCTACCTGTCTTACATCTTAACCACTGAAAACATCCTTTCTACCACTAGCCAAGAGTTGGTGAAGGCTCCTGAGTGTCCCCATTCTCCATGCAGAGGTTCAGAGTTAGCAATGCAGACTGGCTGCCTATGTGCTCTCAGCTAGAGACTTTTAAAGAACAGCAGGAGTAAAACTGGTGAGATTTCTTTGCTTCCTTCTCAGCTCTTCAGAGTCCAGGCAGCTTTGCTTGACTTGCAGTGCTTTGCTAAAACAGCACATCTGGTGTGTAAACCTCTGTTCTGCCTCACACATGGCATCATCTTTCCCCTCTGTCCCTTCAGCATGTCCTGCTCAGGACACCCCAGCCTGGCAGAGCACAGATCCAATGCAGAAACAGTAACAGACCAGTAAGAGATGGAAGAAACTGGCCAGATGGATATCTGAACTGCTCAAAAGCATAAGCACCAACAGGAGCAAGTTAATCCCAGTGCCCCCTCACCTCTCTTCTGCACTCTCTTCCTGGTCTTTAACTGAGCCTAAGAAATAGCCCTGATTTATTGGAAACTCATGAGAAGCAAGAAAATGTAGTAAAAAACCTCCTGCCGTACTATCAACTAGCAAAACCCAGGAGGCAGAGCACTTGCTGGCTGGCTACAATAGAGCTTTGCAAGTGTCCCTGCTAAAATCATCCCTGCTAGGGGCTAATGTGATGCTTGTCTTAGCTTGTTAGAGAGCCTTGCTGTCTTTAGACACGTACTTGAAAAACAACGCTGGTGGCTGGTTACTACCTGAGGGAAGAAGGACAAAGGATCTCGGCTGTCTCTGTGGAATGGTCACTGGTCAGGTCACCTCAAGCCTGACCTGCAATACCAAGTGTATGCTGCAAATCCATTGCTGTCAGCCCTTGTGCTTTGTCTCATCTACGGAGTCCCAGCCACCTCTGACCTCTTCTTTCCCTTCCTTCAGCCCATGTCCTGCTCACAAGGCTCCTGCTCAGCTGCTCTGTAGCTTCCCCCACCCGGAGGGGGGACAGGCGAGAGGAGGTGACAACCTTCAGCAAAGGTTAAGGCTGGAAAAGAAGGAAGTGTCAGCTCAATCAGGTCAGCTCAGCCAACCAACTGCCCTGTAATCCCTCTGCCTCAGGTCCCTGTGCTGTTCTGTTCGTGCTCTGAATTGTACTGTATGAGCAGCAACCTTGTCCCCATGGTACTGTCAGCCTGCAGCATCCAGACAGGGAGATGGGGCAAGGGGGTAAAGAAGAAGCAGCTGATCATGAGACTCTCCCAGAACTGTTTCCAGATCCTTCTTTTGCAGTGTGTTTTGGGAGCATGGACTTTGAGATAGATTTTACTCCTACTGAAGTTCAGAAGTCCACCTTCTGATTTCTCCAGAAGAAGGCTGAGAGCTAGATCTGAATCAGTTCTTATGCTGGAGCTCATCTCCATATTCACAGCAAACCCAGAAGCTTTGAGAAGCTGGCAGTGACATGGCCCCAGTTCCTTCTGCCCAGGTCTGAGGTGCCTCTTTTGGGATGGGAGCAACTGAGTCTCACCAACCTGTCAGCAGCCAGGAGGAAGCCAGGGAACAAATGCCTCCTATTCAATAAAAGTTGGTGCTGCACTTTATACAGCAGGCAGTGCATTATTCT
The DNA here is from genome assembly GCA_013400575.1 of Peucedramus taeniatus. Lineage (NCBI taxonomy): Eukaryota > Metazoa > Chordata > Aves > Passeriformes > Fringillidae > Peucedramus > Peucedramus taeniatus. The sequence continues at coordinate 233,677 of WBNO01023355.1, forward strand.
GTGGTGAAAACAAACCCTATTCTTCTCTGCCAGATAAACACACTTCATCCTATAAAGAGCAGCATTTCTGACTGTTCAGCAGCAGCCAAACTCACGATGGGAAAAATAACAGGTGTTTGAAAGACACTCCCTGTTTATTCACAGTGCTTAAAATAATTGCTAAAAAAATCCAACAGAGATTTAATTTTCTATGCTCCCACATTTAAAAAAAAACAAAAACAAAAAAAAAACCCCTAAGCTTGGCTCATGGTAGTTGAAGGCAATTCATTATGAAAGGGGTGTTCTTTCTGTTGTGGTAGCAAAGAAACCTACTTATGAAAGCTCCTGAGGAGCAGAATACTAAAGCAAATTCCTGCCTAGAACCAACACTTCCCTGTGCTTTTCATCAAGCTCTTCAGGTGGAAGCTTTTATTATCAAAACATGTGATTTTATTGTCAAAATGGGATGAGCAGGGATTAAGCAGTTGGTGCCCATCAGTGACCATCTCCAACATTGCCTTTTATAAGGCAACGATGGCCTTGGGCTGGCTTATGCCCTTCCTTCTTGTTCTGGTGGTGGAACAGGAGATAAGTGCACTGCTCCAGGGGGAAAAGTATGTCTCAGAGGCACAAACCTTTCTTCAATCACTGCTTGCTTCTCCGGGAAATAACTGGCAATGGATCTTGATCAATAGACCACTTTCCAGCACAATGGGCTGACACATGGTGCTGGAGGAAGAGGACAGAGACTCCCTGTCTCCATCCACTCTCCCCTTGCTTGCTTACAGCGCAGATGGGGGACATCCCTGAGCCACCTGGAGGGTGAGGGGACACTCAGTGCATGGCTGCTGCCAGGATTTGGTGGTGGTGAATGGGCCATGGATAAAGTCCCTGCAGGAGCCACTCAAGAGAATGCAGCATCATTCCTGTGGGCTACAAGCTTCATGAGACAACGATTGTGGTGACCCTCTGTCCTCAGGACTTTCTCTTCCTTCAGGGTATGGCTCTCCTTGAGTCTGGCCCCCTGCAAGCTGTTGGGATAAGTCACAAGATGCTCGGTAGCTCCCTGGGAGCCTGAAGAGAACCTGGAGCAATAGGAGCCCACCTAGCAGCACCCCAGTGCTGTCCCAACCCCCAGGTGCTGCTCCTGGTGGCTCCTGGACCGCCATCCAGGTCACAGGTGGATGGAGACACAGCCTAACCCTTAAACGAGACATCCTGATGCTGGCAGTAAAACACAGCCACAGTTTAAACTTTACTGTTTCCACAAAGGTGCAGAAGGGTTACACAACCCAAACCATCTCCCTGGGAGGGCTCACTTGTTTCTGAGCAGTGGACACAGAGACAGGCAGATGAGCTCTGTGCAGACGAGGGACTGAGCAGGGCTTGCAGCAGGGACAGGGCTCCCAGCGCTGGTTTTTATCCGTGCCACGCCAGCATTCCCAGCTGAGACCAGGCTGTCGTGGCACCGTCGGGCTTGTCACACACAGCAGCCTCCGGCCTGAGCAAAAGAGACAGATGAAAGCCAGGAAGAGAAACAGAGGCACAGGAGAGAGCAGTAATTTCCCGGGGGCCAGGCGAGAGAGCTCGGCGAGGCGCCGGTGCCACACGGGCTGCAGCAGCCCCCGTCCCGCTGCGCCCGCGCTCCTCCACTGCGATGAGCAGAGGGCAGCCCCGAAAGGGCATTCCCGCAGGCACAGAGCAGCAGATGAAAGAAGGAGGCTGCAGTCCGTAGCGAGCCGGGATGAAAGGGTTCGGAGGCCGAAGGAGCAGAGACGGCGGTGACTCAAAAAGCAGAGCCAGAGGCAGCCACAGCCGCCGCGCACGGAGCGGCCCCGGCCTTGGAGACGAAGGAGCGCTGCGGAAAGCGCGGGGTCCGAGAGCAGCCAGAGATCAAACCCATCCCGAGCGCAGCGAGACTGAAAGTGTCTGAGCAATAAAGGATCTCACACTGCTCCGCTGCCGGCAGCTCGAGGCCTGCCGGGCAAGGCAGGGCTTTATGCACACAAATGAAGTACAAGCAAGTCCTCTGCAGCAGCTGCGCTGGCCTGGGCAAAAAGCACAGAGAGGAGAAGGATGGGATAGTAAAAGAATAGAATAGAATAGAATAGAATAGAATAGAATAGAATAGAATAGAATAGAATAGAATAGAATAGAATAGAATAAAGGTTGGAAAGGACGTCTAAGATCACTGAGTTCAACCATTAACCTGACACTGCCAGATCTGCCACTAAACCATGTCTCTAAGCACCAGGTCTATGTTTTTTCTGATCACTTTGCAGGACAGTGATTCCTCTACTTCCCTGGGCAACCTGTTTCAATGTTTGACAACGCTTTCAGTCAAGAAACCTTTCTTGCTATCCAATCTAAACCTCCCCTGGTGCAAGTCAAAGCCATTTCCTCTTGACCTATCATTTGTCACCTAGGAGAAAAGATTGACCCTCACCTGTCTACAACATCCAGTAGTTGTAGGGAGCAATAAGGTCCCCCCAAACTTTCTTTCCTTCAGACTGAACAACCCCAGCTCCATCAGCTGCTCCTCCTTAGGCTTGTATTCCAGTAAGACAAGTGTTTCTCCAAGCAATATGAAACAGCAAATGCCCTTTCTTAGGTCTTACAGAAAAAATCAAGAAGCAAAGCTTGTACCTTTGCTTTGGTTCGTGTCAGGCACCAAAACCCATGAAAGCTTATTCAAGATGGTAAAACCCACACAAAGTGGCATTTCCAAGGCACCCAGTGCCTTTCAGCCCGGGATCTGTCAGCATTGCCTGGGGCAGATCTGCGTGCCTGAATCTCCTCTGCCAGGCAGGCAGTCACCGACCCTGTGCAGCATTTCATCTCCACTGGAGCGATACTGGTGACTCAGCACTTCCCCTGCAAGGCACTGCGAGGGCCCTGCTCCAGCGAGGGGATTATAGCAACAACCCAAGTATAATAATGCTGTGGCTGAGCAGCAGGGATTTATGAGCAGGCAAAGAAAGTGAGAATTATAGGTGTCCAGTCCCTATGACAGAACCACCATATATTTTCTCCAACAAAGCGTGTGACAACAGCTCCATAAATTCACATAGTAACAGAAGTGAGCGCCAGCTCATCATTGCAGCTATTTAAGGAGCCAAGTAGCACTCTGCTTATTGCAGAAGTTCACAGTTAGTTAAAAATAAGCATAAAAAAAGTCACTTTTGGGCCCTGGCTGAATAAGGCTTTTTATTCATGATGCCCATCATTGCGTTCTGCCTCTTCTCCTTTTATGCCTACACAGACTCTCTTTGGCAGAATTTCGTGTTAGGTACTGTCAGCTTCCTTCTGAAGGAGCTTAACTTAGGATGTGCCATAAACAATTGTAAAACTTAGCTGTGACTATGAAATACTTGATCCTTTTCAATACCAGCAGATCTGAAATGTGCTTTAAAAATTCTTTAGCTCCAGCCCATTAAATATCTAGAGAGAGCTTCCCTGAGATGTAATTGCTGAAGAGAATAACCCCAATATCCACAACATGCTGAATAGGTTTTTTTAATTCTGTCTCATGATCAGATTATTTGCAGTACCTGTCAGCTAATGTGCTGTTTTTATTGCTAATTTAACACTTCTTCCTAAAGGGAGAAGGGGGAGAGGGTGAAAACAACTCTTCACAGTGAACTGGAAATCAAAAAATAGCTGTGTGTTTTGTTGTCACTTCTGCTACTCTCTTTTCTGACGTATAAAGAGAAGCTCACTTTAATATGACTAACTCCCCTTTAAACATGAGAAATATCAAGTTTCTCTGAATCCCTTGGCTTTTATTCTTTTTTCTTGAAGCTTTAGGAAAAATTTGAAAGAGACATCTCAGCTAGAAAGAAAAGTTGGAACTTTCGTAGGCTAAGGCTTAACATCAGCAGTGATTGGAATGTAATTTTCCTATAAGAAAATTTGGCATCTCAGTGAAAAACTGAAAGATAGGAAATGGAATTTAAGGCTTGCTGTCTGTGAAGCTGGAGCTCTAGGACCCTGTTCTCCCCCAGAGCCTGCTGTCCTGCTCAGACTTGATTTCCCATGCAGCACCTGGCACTCCTGCCCATTAATCCCCTTTTCCTGGGAGCCTTTCCTGAAGTCAGGACAACAGGTTGGAAACCTGTCCTTGGAGCCTGATGAGGACTTGGTGTGTGTGTACTAAAAATTTGCCGAGGCATATCCCATGACACTTTCCCAGGGTCAAAATTATTCAGATTAGCAAAGAGAGAGGAGATTCTTGTTTGGTTGGTTTAGTAAGAAGGTGATGTTTTGTACAGAAATGACATAACTTTGGAGGAAAAAAAAAATAAAGTTTACTCAAGAGCCAGTTTAAAAGAAAAGTGTTGAATGGAAAATTTTCAGCCAGGCCCACGGAGATCCCTTTTTTATCTCCAGGTTTGGAAGAGCTGCTGCCCTGCTCTCTGTGGTGGCTGGTGTCACGTTGCACGCTCCTCCAAGGGCAGCAGATTGCTTATGCATTAGTTCTTTTGCATAATACCAGCAGTTATAGTGGGCTTGGGTGTTTGAGGTTTTTTTTACACACATTGTTTGCTGCTAACAAACTCAGGAAGGAAATTTACAGTCTTGAATGGGGAGTGAGGTCTGCGAGACGTCCCCAACAGGACTGAGCTGCTGAACCTTGCAGTGACTCAGCCAGCACAGGAAACATTTGTTCTGAGCAGCCCCATCTCCTTTCCCCCTCTGCTGTAAGCACAAGGTTTATAAACAGGTCATGATAGTTTCTTTTAATTTTGCTTTTGGGTTTTTAATTTTTTTTTCTTGGAGTTTTCATTGCTTTCTGTGTACAAGGTTATTTACTAGAAATAAATGACATTAAATGGACAACGTGCTTGAGCATAAAATCTTGGGAAGGGGATCCTCAGCTTTTGTGGTAGAGCATCTACTCTTCTTGGTTGATGCTGTCATACTGGTTATGTTAAATTAAATGCCCTTGTTCTCCACCTCTGTTCACACCTTGGAGACCAAATACTGCACGCAAAATTGGAGAGCTCCACATGAGAGAACAGGGCTCAGACAGGAGGGTGCAGCAAATATTGAGGACAGAGAGAAAAGCCATAAATAAAAGATCAACATGGGATTTCATGCAGAGATCTCCGTCTACATTATTATATTTCTATCTGACAGCAGCTCTTCCAGTTCAGCAAATTCACCCCACCTCATTGTTCCCAAACCTGACATGTAACAAAACCAATTAAAATACTTGTTAACTTAAATAAATAAACAAAGACACACAGAAGATGTGACTGTTCAAAGCCTAGCAGCTTGTACTTGTGCATTTTTGTCTCCTCATTAATCTGTTTATGAAAGGGGTTTGATTAGTTCCATATATTCAGCTTCTAAAGTTAATACCTTAGTGGTCTAAAGTGTTTGTATCAAAGCTAAAACTGAATTTTCTCTCTGCTGCAATAAACATGTAAATATGAACTGATTCATGCATGCAAACCATTTCCAAGATTGAGTTCAAGAACAATTTTCAAATAATGTTTAAAGTGCTATGCTGGGAAACAGCACAGGGCACCTGTCAGTTTATTCTGGCGAGGGAGACTTCATACACCTCTGTATTTCTCTAGGCATGTTTGTGTCTGGTGCAGAGACTCACACACTTCTAGTTATTATTCTGTAGGATAATTTAAAAAATGCAGCAGTTCTGTGCTGCTGTTAACCCAGCCCCACAACCCAGCCCTATCTGATCCGAGCCCCATGTGCACTCGCGATCCCAATCTGATTTCCGCTACCCGCTCCTCTCTACGTGTTGCAGCACAGCTAAACTTTGTCTTAGAGCAGGCTGCCACCCCTATCAACACTTCAGCAAGTGCTGAGCCCCATTCCCATGGCCAGGGCGGGTTGGTTTGCACGCAGACAGTTAAGTGCATGTATAAATATTTACAGAGTTTGAGGCATGGTCTGCCTAATTAGGTTTCCATAGCAATTAGCCCAATATCTTGATTAAGACCTGAGGCTGCTTTTATTATAATAAAAAAATAATACAAACCTCATTATATTGAGATGATGAAACCAGAGCACTCTTACGAGAAGAGAGTAAATGTTGGCTCAGCAGCAGGGAATGGACTTAGCAGGGACACAATGATAAAGCAAATGAAGGTGACGTTCTGCTGTGTGGGGAAATACTGTGCATCCCAAGACACAGGTTTAAGATCTACTGAGGAATTAGGCATCTTTGCTATAAGAAGCTATCACTCTGCTTTTCCTGGATTTTAAACCTGGTTTTTGTTGCTGTTTTTAGCTAGCATTCTTGGAAAAAATGTGTTTGCTCACATGATAGAGAAATGCCTACAGCTTTGTCTTTATCTCAGAAATCTTTGAGCAATTTTCAATATTAGTAGGGAACCCTCACTGGAAGTGCAAAACACAGGGTCAGCAGAGCAATAACTTCTTTGCTGAGAGAGCATTTTGTGTCTCAACAGTTACTAATATTACACATATTAATTACTGTGAGCAGCAATCCATGAAGAAATTACAGCTACAGAGCAGTTGTGCTTCTGGTGTAGGTCTGCAGCAGCCATCAGCAGAGAGGTCAGTGCTCCTGGCTAGTGGGACAGAGAGATGCACAGAAAAACTCCCCAGTCTTGTCTCTCCACCCCACATCTGCACTGAGTCCATTGGAGGGGCTGCCACTAACCCTGTAAAGCTCCAGCAACAAGTTCCTGCTTTACAGATACCAACAGCACTTCCCACTGAAACCAGCCTTCAGCCAGCAGCTGACCAGTGTTGAATATGCTTTGTCTTGTTTTGTTATTTGGACATCATTATTTTTCTTCCTGCTTCATCAGTTTTCCTTTTTATATATGAAGTTTCAATACAAACTGTAACAGTTCTATATCCTCTTGTGAAGTTTTTTAAAAAGGGAAGATGCTGCAGAGTACTGTTAGATCCACAGCAAATCTAGATTAAGCAAAATGGCAGCTCATTAGCTTTCATGGACAGGCATTTAAAGTACTTAAGAGGGGACATAGAGCACTGCCCTTTACATTTACTTTGGCACTAATATCAGATTAGAAAGAGAAAGGTTATTAAGTAAAGGTAATTGTCTGCTTTGTAGAGAGAATCTTTCTGAGGTACAGCCTGAGGCACTAAACTTTAAGAAGGTTAATTGTCTCATGGTGGAAGTCAAGCTATTACTGTTATTATGGACAGTTAGGAAAAATTCAGCCTGACATCCAAAGTCCAATAACGAGTCTCAAAGATGGAGTTGATTGGCTGATAGCCACAGGCCTATAATTAGAAAAACTGGCATTACGAAAATACAGATGAGGCAGTGGTGAGCTCTGTCTGTGCAGATGTGGTACAGCAGCTGGAGCCAGAAAGCAGCACAAGGGTGCTCCAACAGCCAGTCAGGAGCTGAGCCTAGGGAAAGCCCACGAGCTGGGTGAGTGGAGGATGGCCTCAGGAGAGATTTCTGAGGGGAATGTGATGCTGACCCCAGGTGAAGCCAGCCTGTCATTGCTCATTCTCATACATGACAAAAAAAAAGGAATGGCCCCAAGAGCTGAAGAGGTTTGGCTGGGAGTTGGGACTTGCAGCTGATTCCACCCTCTCAAAGAAGTTGACATTCTGTCCAAAGTGCCCAGAAAATGGTTAAAGGTTTTAATCCTCCTGGCTCTGCTCATACCCATTCTTAACACCTTGTTCAAGCCCCCTCAGTGCCTCTATGTTCCCTTTTCTGAAACGTTTTAAGAGAAACAGCAGGAGCAAGAAGCTCAGTCGTGCCAGGATGTAACTATGGAAAACATGCTGAGGGACAAGTCAAGGCTTCTTCTGCACCTCTCCTGGGCACAGGTGGGGAAGACTGAATATTTGGATGTACAAAAATACCAAAATGTTCATACATGCGATTCTGGCTCAGAGTTACAAACTGCTAGCAGAAACCTCAGCAGGAAGCCCCCTGCAAACATCCTCAGTAATAATGTTTCCCTCCATTTGCAAATATTTGATTTTGGTGGGAGGCTTGAATAACAAAACTCCATGTTCTGGACAGCAAAGTTCTGGCTCAGCAGCTCTCTGTCCCCTCTCCCAGGAGAGACAATCACATCCAGACCCAAAGGAGAGGTTCACTTTCCAGCTCCCAACATTTCCATTGTATTTTTAGCCCTCACACAGAATTAGGCAGCTTGTAAGTTGAATCAGAGCTGCCCTACACCTTTGGCCTTGGTGGCTGTCCTACAGCAGGGTCCCCAGTGGGTGAGTGCTGAGGTGGCCTGCAGTGTTACCCCTGCTCTGGCTTGAGAAGATATTTGGTAATTAATGGATCTGAGCCCTGTCTCACATGTTCTCCTCTGTATTCTTTGTGAGGGTAATTAAGCCATCTCAAAAGAAAAGCACAGGGTCAGGGGAAAATTATCCTGTACATGGGGTCCAGTGGTAGATATTCTATACTGAACTGTGCTGATTCATACCAGTGGAGGGTCTGCCTCAGGAATGCTATCTGGAAAAGACAGCACAATCAATCCCTCCCACTTCAACCCCTGAAAAGTGCCTTTCATTGAAGGACCACTACATAGCAGAGTATTATTTTACTGCTGAAGAAACCAAAGCATGAGTTGACACACTGGTTTCCTGGAGCACTGCAGCTTTCTCATGGTACTCCCAAGGAGTGAGGGCCAGTGCATGGTGAGTTGATCACTGCAGTCTACTCTGTCCTTGTAATCCAGGGTGATAAAAGCCCAGGTCTCTGGACTTCCAGTCTAACACCACATCCAGTGGACCGTGCTACCCTTCCCATTGCTCCTTCTCAGGTGATGAATCTTCTCCCTGTGCCTACAACTGCTCTTCCAAGTCTGCTTCCCCTGCTGCCTACACAGCCAGGACCTTCCATCCAGCTCAGGAGAATAAGGGCAGGATGAAGACATGAGTTGTAGGTAGCAGTTTCCTTGCAGCATCTTTCTGCTGCCAAGGAGGGAGAAAAGATGGCCCATGAGCTATGGAAGTTGGCAGAGTCCCCGTGAGGCCATTCTCTGCTGGCCAGCCTTGCTGATGTGCTGTAGAACAAGAACTGGCCAGCACCCACAAGGCGAACCTGCTGCTGATTGCAGAGAGCTCCAGAAAGGTTAAAACACTCTCCCCTTTTCACTCTGACATCTCTGCAACCCCTTCCTCTAGCCAGAGCTCCACTTAATAATTAATTGGAGAAATATGCCCCTTACCAAGCAGCAACCAGGACATTTAGATCCTCCTGAGAAAAGCTAAGTCTCTATTTCTGTAATGACTGGCAGCAGGAGATGGGAGGCATTTACAGAAGGAGGGTGGAGTGCGGTCGCCGCTGAATCAGGCTATCATCCTATTCTTGCCAACCACTCCAGGGCTCAGGGCAGGGAATTTTTCATCCCTTCAGCATCTGCTGAGCTGGTCACAAGGTCCAGGTTACACCACAGTGGCATGGAGACATCAGAAAGCAGCACTTCCCCAAAGAGAGAGGACAGAGGAAGACCAAAGAAAGACATAGGCCCAAGCAGGAGTGGATCCCAGGTCAAGCCTCCACTGCTGACACTGTGCTCCTGTCTCCTCTTCCAGCAAGACCAGAACACCAAAGTTTGTGAGATTTTAGCTCAAAGAAAATGAAAAAAAAAATGCCTTCCAGATAATTTCCTAACCAGGAAAACCATCAAAAGGGGCCTCTTTTCTCTCCTCAATGCTTTCACATGCCATCCAGCTAGGCAGTTCTGATGCTGGCTGGGGTGCCTGGGATGTTTCTATTCTGCTTTGAAGCTGTCTCTGCTTACAGGTGTGTCTGTAATACCACCCACTCATGTACCATGGTCCAGTGAGTAGGACATCACACTGGAAGCAGAGGGAAATGAGATTTGTACTCCTCCATATCCTAAGGGGGCCTATGAAAGAGCTGCAGAGGGACTTTCTACAAGGGCATGTAGCAATGGGGCAAGGGGTGACTTTAAACTGACTGAGGGCAGGTTTACATTAGATAGAAGGAAGGGTTTTTTTATAATGAGAGTGATATAGCACTGGAACAAGTTTCCCAGAGAATTGTGAAAGCCCCATCCCTGGAAGTGTTCAAGACAAGGTTGGATGGAGTTTTGAGCAACCTGGTATAATGGAAGGTGTCCCTGCCCCTGGCAGGAGAGTTGGACTAGGTGGCTTCAAAAGGTCTCTTCCAACCCAAATTATTCTATGATTCTACAATATGTAATGCTTTGTTCAAGTCTCAGATGTTCACTATATCTCCCAGATATTAATTTTCACTGTCAGTATAATGTGAACAAGAATTCCTTGCAGAGCAACCTGAGGTCCTCTGATCCAGACTGTTAAGTGTTATTGTCATAGTCAACTGAACTGGAGGTAATGGCTGTAGGATTAGTTATATTTATGGCACAGTCCTTATCATCACTCATTTTATGTGTGCTCTTCTCACCAATCCATATTTACTGCTTGGAACATTTTGGGCCCTTATACAGCCTCATAAATCCCACTTAATTTTGATTCAAGATGGGCAACACTGCATTCTAAGGTGTTAGCTAAGCAAAGACCTCACAAAAGCCCTACAAGAGCTTGCACCTGATGGAGAGCACACAATTCACATGCTACAGAATATCTGTGTGCTGGGAAAAGGTGTGGTATTTGGTAAGCAACTTAAAAAGCTGGAGCTAAAGCTAAGGGAAAGGTTTAACTGACCAGTTCATCACTAAGTTACAATAATTCAAAATATCCCAGTCAAGGTGCTAGTAATTGCCTTTCAGCATTTGTACCAGATTTTGTACTCAACAAGGACAGATAACAAAGACTTTCAATGTTATTTTAAAACCATTGTGGATATACATTCCTAACCTTCTTTTTCTATTTGCAGGTGTTGGACCCAGAGTAACTAAGGATTCTGAATTCATAGGCAATAAGATAAATGCATAAATAAATGTTGCAGTGAAAGCTTCCAGAAACAATATGATTTTTCTGGCAGTTACAAGGTATTAAAAATACATTAAGACATAGTGGAAGAGACTATTGATACTCACTGGAGGTGATCTCATGGGTATAATGGAGGCCATGCCAAGTCATGACAAGAAATTGCACAACAGTGTCTAGTTTAATTTCTCCAGTACACACTGTGCTTGAACCCTCACTGTTCCCCACCTGTCCTGAAATACCTTATTTTACCATAAAACAAGGGAATATCTTGTCATTTGCCACCAAGTAGTCATGAGATCTCATAAAAAAGAGAATTTCTTTACTTACAGGTTCAGTGGCTTTCATGGCTCTATGGTGGCAGGTGGTGAGAGATCAGAAGAGGAACAGAGCTGACCTCTGAAACCTCATTTCCTCCCACCCCTCCAGAGATGGACACGCTGCCCAGGAGTCCCTCCACACTGCACTCCAGTGCCTCTCTGTTTACTCTGGAATGGCACCAGACCCATATTCCTTTTTCAGTTCTCTCTGCCTACACATGTGGCATATTCATGAGCCAAAAAAAAACCAAGTTCAGGGTAGATCCCCACACTCTAAATGTGGATGCAGGCACCCAGGTCCTGCAAGCTGGGATTTCTGCTGAAGCAAAGAAGCCTTGCCTCCCCCAGTTATCTTGTGATAAAAAGGCCCTTCCCCCAAGACACTCTTACTGGGGCAAAGAGAGAAACATTTGATCCTTTCAGACAGTTGTCTTCTTATCCAGTAGGTTTTGCCTGTGAACATCTGCTTTAGACACACACTGAGTACTTCCACCACTGTTTGCACTGTGCCTGGTTGGAGACATTTTGGTATCTGCCCTCCTGTAAATGATTCAGCTGCTCTCCATGGCCACTCTGATCATCCAAGCAGTCTTCCCTCTATGTTAGCACATATTCTGCCCATTTACTCTCCTTGACTGTCTGCTACTCTGACCACATCCTACAGTCCCCAACACACTCCTAAACCCAGGCTCCTGAGAAGAAGCTGCCACTCATGCCCAGCTGTAACAATTCTGCAATAAAGGGGAACTTAGGAACTGGCCAGTGTTGCTGAAAACCATTTTCATTTGGGTCAGGTCAAATTTGTGAGTCTGTGTTTGGGATAAATGGCTCACAAGCCAACTCCTTTGGACTTGCAGAGTGTATTTTGAAAACCATCATGAACTCTATTTCAAAACAGAGAGAGAAGAGAGAGTATCTTTCATTATAAAACCCAAAACTTCATATTGGCTGCTCTCTCATTAAAGGATTTAAGATGCCATTGTTTTCTGATGAGCAGAAATTGGGATGTTCCTGAATACATTTCAGTGCTGGATACATTTGGTTCCTTCCTTTCTTGGATGCCTTTGCTTTTTCCCTGATAACAAAAGCTTTCCATCTGGGGCACCTTATGCAATTTATCCTTTTGTTTCTTCCACCAACAAAAAGGACCAAAAAAATGACTAAGACAACATCATGACTGGGCTACAGTCCCAGGCTGGCAGTCCCTAGCTCTGATGTTTCAGGCAACAAGGAGATTTTTCAGGAAGTAATTTCCAGGGGAGATCCTCAATGTGCAGTTCCCAACACATGTACATTTTCTCTGGTGCTTTACAGGTGCCACTGGTGCCTTCATTCAAGAAAATGTAGCAAGGTTTGGGGTCAGGGGTCCTGGTTCCACAAGCTGCACTGTCCCATATCCTTGTACCACTTCAGATTTAGAGAGGTGGTGATGCAGATGATGGAGCAACAGCAGCTCTGGCAGGCTCCTCTGATCTACCTTTAGGACCAAGAGCAGCAGCAAAGACCTTGGTGCAGGCTGCAAACCTGCCTAGGAATCCAAGCAAGCATGAGGGTAGCTGTGAGTGCTGTTGCCAGGACTACACTGACACTGGTAGCCGACCCAGCCAGGCCAGCACCAAGCATTTTGTTATTAAAATCTCTGGTTATGCCACTCTGCAGAAATAACCCCCAGCCAAGGGCAGCTCCACAGGGAGAGGATCACTGTGTGCCTGTGCATCAGCTGAAGTCAGGTCACGGTGTGCAGATGGCAAGGAAGAGCAAATGAAAAGAAATGCCTGTGTTTTACAAATAGGGGAACTGAGACACAGATGGAATAGGCAGCTAGTGTACAATCCTGAGAACATGCTGAGAAAAAGGAATGCTGAGATAAAGCCAGGGACTGAGCAAGTTGTCCAGAGTCTAAAGTCAGGGCGCCAGTCATGATGTCAGCACTACACACATGCACACACACAACCTCTCTGGCATCTGCCCTGTGGGAAGCAAGGAATTTAATATTTATCTCTTGGAGCCTTTCCTGACAAATAAAATAATGAATATCCATACAGCCCTTTAAGAGCCTTGAACAGAAGGCTCCATCAAAGCAATGTATTAATAGTTTGTTTGTTTTTGAAAAAGGGAACAGATGGACAAAATCTTGGAAAAAGGAAGAGAGAAGCAAGATGTGATTCTATGTTGTAAAATTCCTTTCCCACTTCCAGAAGTGACTAATACTCTCCACTTGGTGCTATTGTACAACAGAGACAAAAGGTAATGCGTTTGCTACAATTTTTTCCTTTGGTATGTTTAGAAATCTCTTTATCAAGCAAAGCTCCAGACTGCTGGCCCCACTCTCCACTGTTTTAATGAAAACCTGACATAGAGTTACCAGTTGATAAAGCCATTTCTGGCATTCTTTTTTTTTCTTATCTCCCTTGGTCTCAGGGAAGTGATGAGGCATTGTCAAGCACAGAGTGCCTGAGTGCTGGGTTGCAGGGGACACCTCACAGCAGCTCTGTAATGACAGATTTCCACTGACAGGATACTTGGAACCTCTCTAGATGGACTCAAGCTGGCATGCCTCTTCCCATGCTGCTCGAGGTCTTACTTATTTCAGAGCCACATCAGCACAGTGTCCTTGGGAATGTTTCCAGAAAGCAAACCCAGTTTGTCCTGGGTTCATCACTGATTTGCTTTTAGAACTGCAAAGAACCTCTAGCACCAAACTCTGAACATGCATGGCCACTTGAAAGCTCAAAACAAGAGCAAGAACAGAGCTGAGTTTTCCTTCTCCCAAGTGCCTGTGCTTGAGTTGAGCTTTGTGTTTGCACCAAGTATAGACAGGAAACCCCTTTCAGTTCAACAGAACACAGCAGGGTCCAACAGCAAACAAACATCTTCACAGCTATTGAGATGGCTTCCATTAATACCCACATAGCTTCTAACAGCTTTTGAAGAAATTTTTAAAGCCATAAATCTGCTTTGGTCCCATCCAGGCCTTTAACAGGCAGGTGAGCTGCATGCTAGGTAAAGAAATGTATTCAGCTCCACAGGAGAATTTGAAGTCTTACAGCATGGCATGGGTTCCAGGCAGAAAGGGATCATACTGAAATATCTTCCAGAAAATAAAATTCCAACCAGCTGTATTTTATGTTTAATTACCAATAGGTTATATATATACATGCCTGTATTTTCACATATATTTACATGCAAGATCACTACCATCAAAGTTGAAAGGTTTCATTTAAAAAATAACAGAAGATGAATGTTGTCAGAACCTCTTCCTGTATCATAGCAAAACTGAAATCTCAGTAACAATAGGACTCTTACAGCTTTTCAATTCTTTCCAACAGAAGGCTCAGCTGAAAGTGCAAAAAGGCAGTATAACTCCCCAGGATGGAAGGCAGCAGGAATCATACATGCTCCTTCTCTAGCTGAGTGCCACAGAGCTCCTGATGGCCATGAATATCCTGGACTCCTCTTAAGACACCAGTTTAACACCCTCATGTCCTGCCAGAGGCTGGAGCACAGTGCTGACTGACTGGCTGACAGACAACCATCTTCACAAGGCATGGAATTTCTGGGAGTCAGCAAGTTCTCACTGCTGATTCAGATTTGATCAGATGTGGCTTGAGATGGTGCAGCTGGATCTGAATATCTTTGCTATTGAATGTACAAGCAGGAACACAGAACCAGATTTCCAGACTTCACTGAAGCATGTTAATTACCTTTGCACATCATCATAGGCAGAATTTGCCTGGCAGTGCCCAGCTACTCTAGAGGTTAAAAGGAGGAGGGAGAGATGGAGGATTTGTTCAGGAACACCAGAACCACAGAGGTGCTGTACTGTGTGATAATCAGAATATCTTCATGTGTCTCAACAGATGAAGACTGCTGGTACTGGGAAGAGGGATGCTTAACTGTGTACCCCATTCCTTCCATCCACACAGTCACAAACTGGAAAATATCTGTGTAAGGAGCATCCCTGAACTCCACTGACTCTTGTGTGCACGCTGTGAAGAGCCTGGCATTGCCAGAGTGAATCCCACGGGAGAAACAACAGCAGGATCATCACAGCCCTGCTGGGCACTTGGGGAGGAGCAGAGCGATCCCGAGGAGCACAAAATCCTTCCAGCAGCGTGCCTCCACTCTGAGTTTGCTTCCTCCTGCCTCTCTGCAGTGAAAGGCATGGCAGTCAGGGGCAGCACTCACTCCCTTTCCACCGCCGGGCCGATTCCCCGAGCTCCAGCCAAGGAGCTATCCTGGGGAAGCAGAGCTGGGGCCGTTCAGCACCAGCGGCCAGGGGAAAGCTCAGCCCGGACTCAGCCCCAGAAACCACCGGGTGTGGCCAGGGCAGAGACCTGTCACCGGCCCAGGGGGACAAACAGGGACAGAGGGGAGACTCAGGCTGCTGAGTCCATCTGCTGCTGCTGGAAGGAAACATATCCTAGGACTTTACCAGGTTCATCTTAAAGCTGCTTCATTGGGTTTCAGTCTGGCTTTGTATTCCCAGCCGTTCTGTTGGGAGCTGCTTTCCAGCCTTTTTTCTGGAGTGGGGCTGCCGAGGTCAGGGCAGGGCAGTGCTGCCGTGCTCTCATGCCGTGTTTTAACACACAGAAACAATGTTTATACAGAATACAGCTCGAACAATACGTGTGTAGGGAAGCAAAGTGCAAGTTCTCATGTGCCAAGGCGCTGGAGCAAGCAAACACCCAAGTGGCTTGCACGCATGCCAAGGATGAAATGAGTGTTTCATGTACTGCTACTTACAGATGCACTTCTGTCCACACCAGAGGCAAAGACTTGCTACAACAAAGAGCTTTATAAAACACAGAGATGTGAGTCCTGCTCCAGAGTGCTTGTGCTCTGTGTGCAGGTCTCCAGAGATACTCAGCTGTGAAGTCAATTTTGCTGTGCAGGCTGGAGTAAGCCACCCATCATCTGTGTTAGCAAAGTGGGGACTCCTGCATTCTGAGATCCCCAGATGAAGATCATCACTCAATACCAAATTCTTTGCAGTTCCATTTCACCATCTGACTTCTACAGCAGCCAGTGCTCTATATAGAAATGTCATTTGCTTCATCTCACAAATCCACTGATGAGCTGTTACAGGCCCAGATGTCAAGTTTTACAGCAGGAAAAAAAAAATAAAGGTATTTGGGGTAGTTTTTTATTTTGTATAATAGAAAAATAAATTAGGCACTTCTCTGTTAGAAATGCAAAGACAGCACTGAGCTAGTGGATGGATCTTCTCTAAACAGATTAAAAGTTCTATCTATAGCAGCAGAAAATAAAATGTTTTGGTTATTCTAATCCACAGTAGGAAGGAGCAATGGGGAGAGTGCAGGTACTGGCATGCCTGGAGGAAAGGATGGACACAGATGCTGCAGTGTCAGAGTTACAGCACTGTCAGCCCCAGCCTCACAAAAATCAGGGATTAAGGCACTAGAAGAATTTAAAGCAAAGGAAAATACAAATACTTTGACGTGGAAGGTGTGCAGTCTTACCTGTGCTTTTTCCCTCAGCCAACATAAGCATTAGAAAAGAAACTTTAATAAAGAGATTTAGCTGTGATATTCCAGGGGCAGGGTCCCTACAGGAGACAGAAGGATGATAAAAATGGCAGGAGCTGTGCGTGCTGGGAGATAATCTTACTTCACTTGCTGTAACAACTGCCAAGGGACAAGAAAAGCAGCAATTAATTATGATCATATTTTTTGAAAACTTCTTTTGCTTTGAGAGTTCACTGTTAGTAAAGGAGCCAAAGGTTTTATTTTTAGAGTATGGCTTTTGTTTTGACATTGCCCAGTCATGAACACACGAAATCTGTCTGTAACAGGGGATGTAGCAGGGTGTGTACAGGGGGTCTCTGGAATAGCTCCAGCCCATCCTCCCCAGGTGTCATCCAAATCTCTGAGCAGACATTTTCATTTTCCCTGCACAGTCCAAGCATATGCAAAAGGGTGGGAAACAACCTCCTGCTTCTTCTACAACTGAGCGCAGCGATATAAAAACCTCATTCTCTCTCCTTTTATGTTGCCCATAAAGCTCCAAATGTTGCTCTTAAATGGAGTCCCCCTCATGCATATAATTGAGTGAGTGATTTCTCAGCCACCTGCATTATGATTTTACTGGGCCAAATGTTGCCCATTTCCTCTGTTAAAGCACTTTTTGCTGAGTTTTCAGCTGCTGCTATGCATGAATTTTCCAGAGCAAGGGTAGACAGCAAGCAGTGTAGAACAATTAACACTTCCAGCTAACCTTATTAACTTCCATTCTGCATCAACAATATAAGATTCAGATTGATGTCACTTGCTGCTTTCTTAGCAACCCTGAAAATCCTCTGCACTTTCCTTTCCTGAGAGCCTACATGCAGAAATAAAAGCCCAACAGTTCCAGAGATAATTCATTACCACCACACTGGAGTGAAGGCAATAGCTGCCTGACAGTGATGCGTAGGAAGGCTGCCTTCCTCTTGCTCCTGCCAGGCTGGATTTTCTGATGTCTAATAATGCAGCTGAGCTTAATTTGCAACCTGAGCTGCAGAAGGATTTCCCCTTCCTTTTTAAGACAGGTTACAAAAGCAGCTAGAAAGTAAAAATCTCCTTTACTTCACATTTAGCTTATTTTATTTCATTTACACTTTTTTTTCCATTAATTGCTTACTAAAACATTGTATGGGCATCACTGTCCAGCTTTCAGCTGTGTTTGGAAAACAGAAGAAAACCTTAACAATTTCTGTTCTACAAATGGGGAACTAAGGTATCAAATGTCATAAGACATCCCAACATTTGCAAAGATCACCAAGCAGCTAAATATTTCCCAGTTCAGTATTCTAATGGACCAACACCTTCATTGTCTGATACCTGGGAAAAATGGAATTAAATGTTAACAGTCTCAGATTTGACAAAGGCTACATTTTTTTATCCCCTGTTGAACATTATGCTTTGAGCAACATTACGGTGCAAGTACTGAAAAGCCAGAAATCCTCCTAGACCATTAAAACCAAAAGTTGTATAAAAAAAACATTTTAGCAGCATTTTCTCATAAAGACTTGGTTTAACTTCAAAACCTGCTGTTCCCTACCAAATTGTTTCTAGGGGAAAACCAACCAAATGTAAAGAACAATTCAAACAAGACATTCTTCTCTCAAGGGTCATGGTACCTTCATGAAGACAGACAACTCAGGGTAAATCAGACCTACTGCACCCACAAAAATAAATAATCCTGAAGTCTCTGTGCAACAGCTCACTTCCACCCCATGCTGGCCACTCACTCCTCCTCTGCCCCTTAAAAACCCTTGACTTGCACAAACAGTGGAGATTAGGGGGTCTCTCTTCTCCAGATGGACTCTATTTCCTAACAGGTTTTTAGCCCAAGGGTGAATTGCAGCCTCCTTCTCCCCTGGGGAATAGGCCAGAGAGTTTCAGCAAAGGCTGGGATTCACCCATGGGCCTGTCTCAAAGCAGGTTGCAACATCCAACCTTGGATAGTTCCCAGGCCTCTGCTGCTTTTCCATAGGGCATGTTTTTTTAACCTGAAATCTTCCAGTTTAATTTCTACCAACAATCAGCTTTTGGACCAAATACAAAATTTCAGTGGTTGTTTTTGGGGTTTTTTTTTGTTGTTGTGTTTTTTGGGTTTTTTTGGATGTTTTTGTTTGTTTGGGGTTTTTTTTGTTTGTTTGTTTTGTTTTCTTTTGTTTCTTGAGGGGGAGAGAGAATGGTGGTGATGGTGTTTTTAATTTTTTAATTTTTGTTTTATTCTTCTATTTCTAGATGCATTTTTATAGTTCATAAGACTTTGAAACACCACCCTCAGTTCATAACTATGCCTTAGATAATGATCTAGCTGTATTCATATTTTGCTAGCTATCTTCCAGGCTAGTTTAAATTGATGTTTTGATTCCTGGCAAATTCACAAATTAGGTGGCAAGGGGTAAATATGCAGTACTTAACATGCAAAGCAAAATCAAGGACATGTTGATCTTGGTTTGGCTTTACATTCAGTGTAAACAAAGTCCTGCGACTTCCATAAAGAAATGCTAAAAATTAAAGAGCATGACTTTTTTTTTTGTCCAGTGGAGATTTTTTTGCATCCCTGTTTTAGGGTTTAATTCCTTCCTATTGCCATGTAGACAATTTCTTCCAAGTTGGGTAAGGTTTATGGAAAGAGCTGTCACCCCTTCTAGCCTGACCTAGTCACCTTCTTTCTGGAGAAATAGGTCACAGGTTACGATAAGTGAAAAAGATCCAGTAATCCTGCCTTGTCCTCTTCCTGGTGGTGCAGAATTACATCCTATAATCTGTTTTCCAGGGCAGAGCCTATTATTTTAAGAGATGGGACACAGACCAGATGCTACAAGTTTCACTGACCCAGCATATTGTCCTAGGTGTCGTGAATTATTTGGCTGCCACGGATAGTTTATTCCTTTCTCTCCTGAAAATTGCCACCCAAGACCTGCATGGTCAATACCTGCTGCTTCTTAAGATGGTGCAAACTGTCTGTTCATGAAGCACTGGGTGCACACAGTACCCAGAGGTGACACTGGTAAGGGGGCAGCTGATTTCTGTCCTGGAGCACAAACTCCCCAAGTAATTTTATCCTGTCCAATGTAACTAAGGAAACTCACCAAACCCTTTGGGAGTTTTTGACCTCAAGCTGGGATAGTGATAGCTGCAGTCTAATATACATCTCTCCACTAACACATGGGATTTATTCTGTATTGATTTTTAGAAATACAGTAGAGAAATGGCTCTTCCACAAATAAAACTAATTTGCTCCGGCTTCCTTTTCCAGAGATTACCAAAGCACAACAGACACTTTGTGCTCTAACTCTTAAGCTGTAGCTCTAATCCATTTGGAAAGTTACACCTTTGGCAGAAGTGGCCAAGGAAGGCAGCTACTGGTTCACCCTCAGCAGAGCTGAGTCAGAAGGGGACTGTGGGCACCCTGTGCCTGGCAGGGTAGGAAGCAGAAGAGACAAGTAGTTAGACCCTTGAGGGCTAGAGGGTTACTTGGAGATGAGATCCTGTTAGGTGACTAACAGAAAAGAGGTAAAAGGAGATGTAGTTTTTGTTCTGTGATAACCTATGCAACTTAAAAACCGTAAATTGTTTCTTCGGCTTGAAAATTCAATAGGGACAAGTGTAACAGGAGGAAGGCAAAAGGAGTAAGATTGAGGAGGGCATGGGAATTATCATGCATGACATAGCACCCAGGGTGTGAATACCAAGCACATCTCAAGATGAAAAACTAGGTCTTGTTGTCCTTTCTCACCACGACAAGGGTCAGGACCAAGCAGGAGCACGTGACAGGGGTCACGTTCATGGCAGAAGAGCAGAAGTTGCAAGCGTACGTGAGGGCAGTCAGGACTTGGCATCAGGAGCCAACACCAGATAAGGAAATGCAACCAGCAAGTAAAAGCAGGACCTGGCAGCCAGTGCTGCCTGTTGAACCCAGCTCCTCAGCCTCAGATGGGGTTTGCAGAAAGCACCAACACTCCTGCAGCCTTCATGGCACTCTCCTCAGAACAAAGTATGGGGGCACCCGGGAGGGTGCCCAGGGAAAGCAGCCATTTACTGGTGGTGTTACCTGCACCATGATTTGGTACCCAGCTGGTCTGGGAAAACAGGCACCAAGGACCCAAGACGGTGGTTTGGATTTTTTAATTTAAGGAAAAAAACCCTAAAAAATAAAGAAGACCGTGTGCTCAACAGCTTCTGAGCAAATGAACCATGAGTACTTGCTCCAGCCCTGCCCTCCCTTCCCCTACCACACTGGCTGTGACTGTGCCTCTTCAGAGGCATCTGATGGACCTGGCACCCCATGTTTTAGAGAATAAAACTAAGTGAAGGAAGGAAAATTACAGGAATTATTTTCTTCAAGTGGGAGATGGAGGCACAGCCCCATGTGTTACTCTACTCTGGTTTGCAGCAGCCTGTTCTAGAATGATATGTACATGGCCTGGTTTTTTTCTGAGGAATAAGTTTTATAGTTGCTGAGTTTTGCTCCTTACCAACACAGGAGAATCCCAGAGATGGCAGCAAGCTGGTGGTAGATCTAGACCTGGCTCCTGTGCATGCTCTACTCACTAGACTGATTCCCTTTCCTTAGGGCAGCTGCCATGCAGGTTCTAGGAACTAAAACACGAATCACCAGACATAACCTAGGCCCTAGAGCACTTAAATGCACTATACAACCAAAACCTTTCAGTCCTACAGCTCTCATTCCTTAGATGGGAGCCTTAGGCTTGTCCCCACATCATGGCAAAGCTGCCAGGAGCCTCACCAGCAGCCAGTCCTGGAGCTGCACTGGGCAGGCTCCAGCTGAGCTGCCTCTGCTTCTGCAGGGCCACAAACCCCTGGGGACCAGCACAGCAGACAGGAGGAACCATATGAAGATGAGAGGTCTAGCCCACACCAGCAGCTCATTTCACACACAACCCTAAACTCTGATTTGGTTTAGCTGCCAAAGTACCAGATTTTTGCCTTAACCACAGCCACCAGATGCACCTCAGGTGAAACCCAGACCTTCACACAGTTTCCCAGAACTTCCTTCCATCTCAGACACTGCCTCACCCAGTCTTGGGTCACCTGGTAGAGGTACCATGAAATTACAGTTATTACATTTCCCCTGTTCTTTCCTTTCCTAGTCTGTGAGGCAGCCTGCTCCCCTGGCAGTGTTATCAGAAAAGCACCCAAGGGTAAATAAATGCAAGCACCAAGGTACAAGTATCAAGATTCATGGGGTATGTAACATATATTTGTGGGACCAGTTTTCTTTCCAACACACAGATCCATCTCCCACTAGAAAAAGGAACCAGGAGAGACACAGGTTTTCTTTTTTTTTTTTTTTAATTTTTCTTTACCTTACTGGCCAGTCCAGCTGATTTTGTCATTTGCCCTTGTTTGTGGTGGTGGGTGACACCAGCCCTTAGCAGAGGGCTGAGAAAAGCACAGTTATTCCCTCCTCCCCCAGCACCTCATCCCTGACTTCCCCGTAGGGACACACTGTGGTATTGTGTCCTGCCCTGGCACGGGTGGCTGCATGCAGATGCCACTGCCATCCAGATAATCAGCGCTTATTGCTGTGACAGTCTCTGAACATCACTACTCAGAGGAAAATTTTGGTGTGTTTATTAGGCCAGGGTGGTTTCTGAGAACACAACTGGGATTGGGGTCCCTCATCCCCGCAGCCCAGACAGGAGAATGTGAGTGCCTTGCACCTGTCAGCAAGCCTTATTGCCAACAGAGAGGAGCTGTATTTGATTTTTTTTTTTAACAGCTCAGTAGATCATGTCAGCAGACAACAATGTGCTCACTCCACAAGACACAGAATTTGACAGGCAAAACAACCTGCCAGTTACTTATCATTAGTGCAAATGACTGATTTTTCGGTTCACCGGCAGTTCAGAATAATCTGAAGGTTTTATTTTGAGTCAAACTGAAGAATTTTTTTTTCCAGAACTTTCAGCTCACCTTGATATTTCACATTTCTACTCCAATCTCTTTTAACTAAAACTTATTATTATCTTCTAAAAAGTGTAAAAAACAAAAGAGGGATGCTTCATTTGATCCAAAACTATTTCTATTCTTTTAATTTCCAGCTTAAAAAAGAAGTGGGGGGGAGGAATTCAAGAGCAAATATTTCTCCCAGTAAAAGGAAAATTATAGTTAGTTGATACCCCAGATTTTCCTTGGAAAAAACCTTGTAATGACAATTTTGGGACAGCCTTAGCCTGTTTCTCCCCAGCTTCCCCCACCCTTCCCAGTCAGGCTGCAAAGCCCATCACTCACATTTATTTTTTGTAGGCTTAGAGATCACAAGTCAAAAGGGAAAGAGCTGCTCATTTCCCATCATTCTTCTCCCTCACTCCCAACAGTGTCCAAGGTCTTTTGCACATCAGTGAATCCCATTTTGCCTCATCCCTGACTATTTCAGCCATCCAGAGCCAGCCTTATGCCATCCACTGGCTTGGAAATAAAAACGCATTTAAGAGTCAACCAAGGGAAGAAAAAAAAAAAAAGCAGTAGGTGTGCAGGCCAACCCTGCAGGTGCTTCTGCAATTGAGTCTTGGCTCAGGGCAGAAAGCGTTAGTGACTTTTAATTTCCTCTGTCCCCAGGCATCCTGGATAATATCACTCAGATAGCTCCAATTCAACTCCTGACCTGGCAGACAGAGCTGGGTATCCCACCGTGCTCCATTGAGTACACTAAGCCTCACATAAGCCCTCTAAGCCACTGGGCTACTTTGGTGAGTCATTTAATAACACTGAACATGCTTTTCCCTACAACTTTGCAAGGAGGGGAGGAATCTACGGCAGGGAATTAAAGACCCCCAAACAAATTTTAAACACAAATTGAATTTTTTAATTGGACTGGAGTGCTGAAGCATATTCAAATCTTGACCTCAAACCAGATCAGGAAGGAGAAGTAAGCAGTCAGTTGGCTCTGGAGATTTGTAGGGGGTCATAGGTGCCTTTAATAACCAACACTACAAGTTAATAGTTTGGTAAGGGATGGGAATAGACTAAAAATGATACCAAGGAGTTCAGTTTTAGTCCAGTTTGCTTTGAAAAAAAAGCTAATATCACAGTATGATTACAACTAGAAGAGGAGATTGGAAAGACCCACAGATTACTACTTTTAAGCTTTTGCTATTGCAAACCTTTCCTTATAATTGTGACAATCTGTTGAAGTTTTTCAAGCCACATCCTTGTGCAGGACATTTTTACATTGGTTGCTCCTACTGGGAAGAAATTTCAAACTCTGCTAGAAACTTCCTCCTAATTATCAGCCCAGGACTCTGTGGTTAGCAAATAACATTCTCCTTTAGTTTAATAGCTATTCTTCTCATTTCTTTTGGAGAAACCCACTAAGAGGGTCCTTACCTAAATGGCAGCAGAATCATGAAGTCTTGAGGGGACAGGTATCAATCAACTGCTTCATCATGACCACAGTTTTAATTGATTCTATTGATCAGCTGTGGGTTACCCTGGAAGAAAAAGTGTTGGACCATTATTTGGTAGCTGCAGTGCTACCTTGCACTGCCTCTCATTTCATCCCTGTGCTCTGCCCCATTTGCACATTTCCAGAGGTGTCAAAGGGAGTTAAACCAAGTTAAAACTTTGCACATATCTTCCTGGAGCTGCTCTGAGAATCACAGGCTACAGGCAGGAGTCTTATCTAAGTCTCCAGTTCAGCACTTGCCGAAGGATCAACAAGAATATCATTGTGAGTGTCTGAGAGCCACTGGGTTGCACAGTGCCCAGGCATTTGGCTGCTGCAGAGAATCCTACTCTGATGTTTATTCAAGTCATGACCTGAGCACCCAGCACTCCAGTTTGCAGACAACAGGAACCAGGGGCAATTGGCATTTTCGAGCATCTTCGATCTGTTAACTGACATTTTCTGAAGATGAAAAGCTTTTGGGTTGACTGCCCACGAGAGAAAGCCCCCTGCCCCCAGATAGTTCCCGCATGGGCCTTGGCAGTGGGCCCAGACAACGTCAACAAGCTTTGAGCATGACTTATAGCACTATCTGAGACAGTGAAGAAAACAGAAACTCCCATGACAGCATTCACATTCAGGTCTTGTTGATGAAACTACCAGTCACTAATGCCAAAAACAGCAGAGATTATTTTTTACCATGTGGGCTTCAAAATTCACATCAACAGGCAGAGTAGCATCTTTCACTCCTTGAAACACTTCTCTGCCACAAGCCTACCCCTCACACCCATCTGGCAGCAGGCTCGCCCATGGCGAGGCACAGCTTCCTCCTCATTTCATCCTCCTCCAACACTCCCATTTGCGTTTTGTCCACTTGTTGCATCCTGTCTAATTCCTGTTCAGGCGTTCATCAGGGAGGGGAAGGTTGTTTTTGCTACTTGCCTGTGCTGCACCCAAAGTAATGAGCCCAGAACCTTTATGTGATCTCCTACCTGATACTCTGATTAAAGGTGGGACTACAAGGAAGACTTTCCTTTCTTCGCCCTTGACAACCAAGTGGAAAACACACAATTTCAGACAAACAAAGGTTATTGGGAAACCTACTTGAGGGTCTGTCTAAAACATTTAATTTGACAAGCAACATTCTGTGTTTGGAGTTTGCCTTCCCTCTTTCCACACTTTCAAACCAAAGTTCTGTACATCAAAAATATCCTTTTGAAACAGAAGTCAAAATGCTGTCTGCCAACCATGGGAAAACATCTGATGCCAACATCCCTATTCTCGTCTTGACCAAAACTCAAACCATATTTGATGCTAAGGAGTAAATAGTCTTGGCCTTTGAGAAGCAGTTTTGAGCCAAATTTACTGCTCATTCACAAACCCAAACCAGTTCTTCATGCAAAGCAACACAACCACAACTTCAGGTCGTTTGTGACCTTGGCCTTATTCAAAACAAATGAAAGCTTAATGCTCACAGATTTTAAGTCCTAATCCACAAACATCCCAACCCTCACTTTGTTTGCTCAGTATTAAAAAAATATGGATTTTACTTTATTTTTTTCCTTGCATCTCTTTTCAAACAAATCCTTCCTGCCTTTGGACAAGCTGACATTGTGTGTGTCCTTGAGTGCGTTCAAAAGCAAGGCAGAGCGTTCCTTTCTCATTACATGGCTTGGCTTATCAGCCCAGCAAAGGTTTGGGTTTCAGGTGTGGCTCTGTGCCAGGTGTGACTGGCCACACACCACTCACACAGCACCAGAGGCAGGGGCACGGAGCATGTACAGGCTTACAGGCTGTCCTTTAGAAGCACCAGGAAACTCTGCTGTCACCTGCTGATCCTCATGGACAAACAAACAGCCTCTAGCCTCAGAAGATGGATCAGGAGGAATTAAATTATATTTAGCAGGTTGATTGAGAGGTATGATATGATTTGCCCGCTGAAAGCAGGAATAGGTTCTCAGCAGTATTTCAATTTTACTGCTCTATGGCCAAAACCCATAGTGAAGAAAGGCTGGTAAAACTGGGGTAAGACATTTGTATTATCAAGAGCATTAATGCAGAGGTTTTACCTCCTAAAGTGGACTGGAAATTATACACAAGAGATAGGCCACCCAGGAAATAATTCCTAGATAATGTAATGAGCTGGTGTGCTAAACAATGCCACTGCAGAGAGGTTGCAACCTAGGATACCCATATAAACAGGACTACCTTGAATCCATTGAGATGTCCTGTTACTGCCAACTAGTAGCAACAAACTGGTAACTCAGCTTTCACCTATTAATTTTGAAACAGCATACTCTATTTACATATAAATGTAAAATACTCTACATGTGAACAGTTTTCATTTATGTCTCATAATGAAAATGGACTCCATATGCTGTCTGGGTATTCAACAAGTCACCCCCCAAGACATTCTACCATTCTTTGTTGTGCCACTTTGCATTTATCTAATACCTTATGTAGTTACTCAGAGGTTACCATTAGAATCTTTCAGAATGTACATGTCCAGGAGGGCTTGTAATGAACAGTTCACATCTTATCCATCAGCAAATCATTAAAAGTAATGCCCTGGTGTTCTTCAATTACCCAAACAGGTGTCCTTTGGGCTGGTTGAAATTGCCAAACCAGCTTTTGCCCGTAGTGGATTGACAAGTGGTGGACCAAGGAAGTCTTTCTGCAGGCAGACCAGCTCTTGTGGAAAGGAGGAGGGGTGGAGGTGGTAGGAAGGAGGAAAAGCTCTCCTGGAGATGTGATGTGTGTAAGGAGATTGTAAGCTTTGAGAGGGCAGTGCAGCCACTGGCAACTTTTGCAAGTTCCTAGCAACGCTTGCACACATTGAAGTGTCTCAGTACTCTGGAGAAGCTGAATACATTTGCAGGCTCTTGGCAATTCCTGAGCAGGTCATTTTGGCTAGTTAATTAATGCCCTGCAGCTCTTTGTCACTCACAGAATGAATCCATAGCCCTGAATTCACAGACTAAATTAATTTCTCTGATTCATGGCCTGGACAGAGCTTTTACCACAGGGGAACCTCAGGTGCCTGTGGTGCTTCTGCAAATTCTCAACTGACGTGCCAGAGTAGCAACACCTTCAGGATTTGCCCATGTCTTCACAGGAAAAGGTCCTGAGCACCCAGATGGTTCCCTAGTGCCTTCCCACACCTTGGGGCAGGTTTAGCACTCCCAAAACCTTTCCCTGAATCATTTGGCGGATACAGGATATCAAATCACTTTTTGTACAGTTGCTGATGTGGCTGTCCTGATCACAGTATCCTGCAGTCTTAGAGGAGTTTACCCTCACAATAATCCCACAAGTTGGGGCACTCTTGCTATTCCCATTGTACTCCTAGTGAATCACAGCACTGATGTGATTTGCCTGGGACAAAAAATGAAATCTGGAGCAGAGCAGGGAACTGAGCACAAGTCCCTCAAATTCCTGGCATGCATTCCAAGCCCAGGCCATCCCAATGGCTTGTTATAATTGTGAAAACATCTGACAGGGCTTTAGGCGCAGTGTGTAAGATTTTCACTTGCTTGAGCAGGCATGGAAGTGCCATCCATACCTCTGTGGGTGAATCTGCCACAGCAGGACCGATGGGATGCCATTGCATCACAGCCCAATAAAATCCTGCAAAGCCCTCAGGAAGAGAACCTGGTGCCAGGCACGGGATCGGCAGGCGAGCTGTGGGCAGCCAAGGAGGCTCTTGACAAGCAGCATCATGCAGCACCTGATCCCAAGCCCAGAGCAGCCACAGCACACTTTGAACACATTTGTCCAAGTGATCACTCAACGCCAGAGGTATTTGTGAGAGATCTGCTTTGCGTGTGGTGATGTCCAGCTGGCAAGAGATGACCATTAGACTTCTGCAGTGTCCTGCACACACTCCAAATTAAGCAAACCCTGTATTTAAAGGCATAAATCAAATCACAGCACTTTCTCTTCCAAGATGAAGATTTTAAAATCCAACTTCAAAATGCTCAATTAGAGGTGCAGAAGCCACTTAACAACTGAACTGACTAGCAAAGCTCCTTGAGATGCCCCATCATTCAGAGAGCAGTCAAAAGATGATGATGCTCTTCCTCCCTTGTATAGGGGCTTTGTTTCCTCAGGATGATGGTGAACATGGGATGAAAATCCTGTTAAAACTGATGGAAAAGCACATTTGGGCTCAGCTCTCCAGCAGCAGGGCACTAAGCACCAGGGTGGGCTTCTACTTTTTATTTTACAAAGATAAAAATCCTGCCTGGAGTTTGTACAGCTGTAAGATAAATGGAGTCAATGCACAAAAACCACCCAACACTGGCAGAGGCAGAGAGATAAAAAGTTGCTAGAATTTGATTGCACCCATTATTAAAACTTATCTTTAAACATCTCTCTGTCTATTGATTTCTAGCCAACTATTAACTAGCAATGACCTTAGAGGCTTGAAAATAACTTGGGAAGTCAAGTAAACAAAGGGGAACCCAGCTGCATACAAAGAACCAAGATATTTGCAGAGACCCTCTTTGCTTCTGCTCATTGCAATAAACTTGTGCTAAGTATTTTTCCATTTAAACATCTGAGTCAATGATCTAAGAAGCTGAGGGTGTGGACAAGCAACTGAGTGTACAGAAGAGCAGAAGGAAGGAATAGGAGTTAATTTTAATTGTGTCTACAGCCTTGAATTGATGTAATCTCAACCAAAGTCAGAAGACAAAGGTTCACATTTTAAGAGCTTAGCTCCACTGGCTGCAAGCCTTCACGTATATTAAAAAGAAACATTAATTATACACAGGTCAATTTGACTTTTTCAGGACATGGTATTATACTGTACCTAGTGCCAAAGAAAGCCCTTTTTGTTGTTTAAAAACCTCATGAAAATGGCAATAGGAGTTCTTTTAGAAGGAGAAACAAAGTATTCCATCATACACCTTGTTTATCTTTCAAGCTTTTCAGGCCTCAAGATTCTTCTTTTCATGATCTAAGAATTTTCACCCCATGTCCTTTCCCTCTACCAGCACATGTTCTCTAGTGTCCCCTAGTTCAGTGCTTCAAGATTCCCTCTGCAGTCACCACAAACTTCACTTCACCCAGCCCTGTGCCCACAGCATCCTCAAAACTCTGCCCCTTCCCAACACACTCAGCTCCTTCCCATGTCCTGTAGGGATTATCAGGGGAAGAAGCAGCATTTACTGTGGTTTTTTTTAGGCTATTTGTGCACTAGCTGGACAGCCACCCACTTGTCCAAACAGCACATATAACTTTTGAAAACTCCCTGAGTCCCTTATACAGAGCACACTATTGCCTTGCCATTGATTTTCAAGATGCTTTTGTAATAAGGATTATTTGGGCTGCCCTGTTTAGGTTGGCTGATAAACTGGTTCTACAGTTTCTGAAAGAACACAATAAAGATACCAGTGTTACTATTTTGAAAATAATTTATATTCTTATGCACCACATTCTACACTACTTTGGTTTTGGCCTTGCTTAGTATTGTGGCCAGGGCAGTAGTTCCTAAGAAAATCCCTCAAAATCTTGGAAAAATATTGTCAACATGGAAGCCTGTTGATTTAAATCCCATCCTGAATCCAGTAGCTGATCTCTGTGTGAGAGTAAAGTGAATTGTGCAAAATAACACTAAATGTGGTGACTGTACAGATCAGACTGGGAAATTTCAGAGAGAAATGTGGGATACATTGGGTTTTGAAAATCAAATGTAGGAGAAGAGAGCTGGGGACATTCACGTATCCAAGTTCACAGTCAGACATAGTGGAGCAGGAAAAGCCAATGTCTCTTTAGTTGTAGTCTCACACTACAGAAAATGATCTTGCAAAATTCTGGTGTTTACAGTTTGTAGGGAAATCCTTTAGAAGGGCTTTATGTGCTTTCTCATTCTCACCATAGGCAAACCAGGCATGGAGGGGCAGCATAAATAAAGTAATTTGAGGCCAGAAGAGGAAGATGTCCAAATTCTTTTTAATTTGAAACCTAAATAGAACTCTAAATATT
Organism: Peucedramus taeniatus; assembly: GCA_013400575.1. Taxonomy (NCBI): domain Eukaryota; kingdom Metazoa; phylum Chordata; class Aves; order Passeriformes; family Fringillidae; genus Peucedramus; species Peucedramus taeniatus. Next base: position 263,775 of record WBNO01023355.1, read on the forward strand.
TTGGCAATTCAGCCATCAACACAAATGCTTCTTTTTGGACTGACATTTGGTTAATCCACCATCCATCCTTCCCAAAGAACTTTTGAAGGTTTTGACTCAATTGGGTCACATTTGAAAGAGTGGTAGAAATTTCAGCAACAAGAAGTGCCCACAGGATTTAGCAGAACCCGTAGAGGACAGGAGGTAGAGATCCAGAGGAGATTCCAGCGTGGAAGGGCACGTGGTAACAGCCCTTAGGGAACAGCTGCCTGGCCAAACAGCACATGTGTCCTGCCTGGCCAACCAGGGCTTGCTCAGCTCAGTCCCAGCTACAGCATTACGTTATCTTCCGTGTCACGGAGCCACAGGAAGAGCAGTGTGAAAAGAGCTGGGCTTATTATGATAGAAACAGAAGTAGGATGAAAAGGCCAAAGGACAAAAATCCACAGGAGACTTCAGTAACTCTGGTGTTCAGGAAACAACAAGGCTCTTTCCCATCCCTTCATCTTCTTCCTGTGAAGGGTGAGATTACCCACCCTAAAGGCAGGAAGACACATACACCTCCCTCACCAGAAGAGACATGGCATTATAATAGCAGGGCTATTTTTTCCCCAGGAAAAAGAATGAAATCAGCTATTTACACTGGACAAATTACAAGCTCTGGAAAGCACACGAAGCACACAAAGAGAGCAGTTGTATCACAAATAAATAGGTGGTGGGGGGAACTTATTGATTAGCTTTGTAAACGCAGTTGCCCAATCAATAGCAATTTCTGGAAATGCCTGGTACTTATTTGGTGCAGCTTGCACAATGAGGATAAATAATAAGAGTACTTAAGGGGCACGTCTCCTGACACCACTGCCTAGCCCTGTACAACACAAAGCCAGAATGTGGTACAACAATTGCACAAGCCAGGACTAATCCACTCTGCTTCTAAAAAAAGAAAAATCACAAGCACAAATCCAAACACAGCCACGCTATCAAAATAAACACCTGGATCCCAAAGGTATCCAGACAAGTTCCTGCTGTTCTTGCTGTAGATGGCTGGCACAGGATGGTATGAAACTCACACATTCCCAACTATGCCCAGCTGGGAAGCCATGGGTCCCCCAGGATCCCTGCTATATGGGAATACACAGACCCTCCCCTCTTCTCTGAATGACCAGGGTGCCCCTAAGCGCAGTAAAAGCTCCAGATCTTGGTCTAGGAAAAAAAACAAAGGTACAAAGCAGCTTGCCAGAGCAGTTAGCCTGATGCAGCCCCTCCATGCCAGCACCAGCCCCCTGCCTCTTGGAGGCTCGGCTGGGACATGCTGGCCTCTTCCCACGCCTTCCTCTTCAAGGGCACCCAGCCCCGCTGGGGCAGGGCAGGGTCCCAAAGCAGGCAGGACCCCTGAGGCCACACCACATGCTGCTTGCACAGCAGCAGCTCATCAAGAAGCACGGAGGGTCAGCATCTCACCAGCAGGGCTGCAAGGAGCCCTGATTAACCCCGACCCAGGCTCCTGGTTATACCACAGCCCTGTGCTAAAAGTAGCACCTGATGGGAAGAAGGGAAAATCCACCTCAGCTCCCCAGAGGCTTCTCTACTTCCCTTCTTTACAGATAGGAAGTTTGCTCACATTGTAACATGAGATCATAGCACAGGAAAGACTGAGGAACCAGACGCTCGTTTGAGCCACAGCTTTTTCACTGCAGCTGCCAAGGATAATGATGTTTGCATGAAACCTGTTTACAGATACTGCTCACAGCCCTCCCGTGAGGTGCCTGTGCAAGAGCCCGTGACCAACTCATCATAACAAAGACCTTCACCCACCCAACTTACTTCAACCAGCTGCATCACTCCAAACAAGATGGCACAGAGAGTTTTCACATCCACAGCGCCCAACACCGCCCGTGCAGCTGGGGGCTGGAGGAAGAGAGGGAATGGTGTTTGTAAAATAATCCCTTATCTAGTTTTTGGTGCAGATTGCTGCCAGCTAGGTGGTGAGAGAACAGGGGAGCTGCTCTTCTCACTGGACAGAGCCCAAAGGTGTTTCACATTTTCCCTTAGGGCCCTAATGACTCTTCCCATCTGCATGTGTCTCAGGACACAGGGGACTGGGCCAAATGCTGAAACTTTGTCTTCCCCACATGAGAGGTCATTTACTCCATCCCATGCTGAGCGACTCCATGGGACTACACTTGTTCTTGAATCATGGCAGGATGAGAGGAGTTTATGTGGAGTAGGAGTGACTCATTTTTCTGTTCCTAAAATGTTGGTATTACTCACCAGAAAAATCCCCACATATTCTGAGGGATTTCAGTGCTTTTTGTCTTTCATTAACAGCTCATCTTGTTTGCTTCCTCATCACAGCGTCCTCCTCATAAGAACTTCCTGCATCCTTTGTCACCACCTCACAACATCATCACGGCAGCCAAACAGCTCTTGGAAGCTGGAAAAGACATTAGGCAGCAAAGGATCCCTTTGCCACTTAAGGAAGGCCCCTTTAGCCTCCGTGGCTCCATGTTCAGCAGTGCGGTCAGACACGCAGGATGCATGGATTTTCTTTGTGACTCAAAGCAATTTTCATTTACAGTCCAGAGGTGTGCACTCATTTCCAAAGGGTGCATAATTGAAAGCCTTCAGTTACCTTGCACAAACAGGATAGGTGTCCTTACATGAATTCCTGTGTCTCCTGGGAGGGAATGCACACATGCTCCTTTTGGATCCTGACATAGCTGATGTGGGGAATTAAAGGCACAGCCAAATTATTTCAGCTCTCTGTGCATAGTTTCCCTAACTGTAAAACATGTTTGCTTTGCTCTGACCTTGAGGCTAAACATAAATGGAGGGCTGGAGTTGCTACACACAGAAGACTGTGCAAAGATAAAGAAAATTTCTTGGGGACCTGCAAAGCAGTGAAAGGGAATACATTTAACTTAGGAGTGGTGTGGGCTATAGCTCCACTTTCCCTCCATCCTACAAAATCTTAAAATTGCTTTTCTTGCTTTTTGTTGTAAATAATTGATGTGTGAAATGCTGACTCATAAGTCTGGGGTTACAGGAAAGGAAACTTTGTTTCTTGGTTAAAAAATTCATTTCACAGCATAGGCAGCTTCCTCCAGGGCTGGCTGGCAAGCCCTGGGCCACACGGTGTGTGCCCTGCAGACACGGATGATCCCTCAGGGGAGGATTTCCCAGGCACTGTGGTTCTGCCCCTCATTCTGCAATAGGGAAACCCAAGCATTGCCCCACCAGGAGCGTGGCAGTCCTGTCCACATGAAGTGGAGCACTTTGCCTTGGTGTTAGAGCAGAGGCAGGGCCACTGAGTGTGCCAGGTCATGTTTCTCTGGGTATCACCTGGACCCACATGGGCTTTACCCCTCTGCCTGAGCAAGAAGAGGTTTTGCTGGGGCTGCAGTGTCCACAAGTTGTTCCTTCTCTACAAACAGCAGACCAAATTTTGGACTTCCCCAGTTACTGCTGTACCAAAGTAGAAGAGAAGAGTGTCCCCAAAGTAGAAGAGAAGAGTGTCCCCATTTATGTCTTGGGCATAAATGACTTAATTCCTCAAAGACCTTTCCATACAAAGGAATAGAGGAAGTATTATCTGTGTGTCATAGGAGAGAAGACACTGAGATCTTTAAATTTTTTTCAGCACCTGACCTGCACTGATTTCCACAGCAGCCAGGCACTTGCACTCCTGCAGTGAGCCACACGTCAGTGACTCACTCAGCGTCAGACAAAGTCTGCAGCGCTGCAGCAAAGACAACTTCACTCTTCTGGAGCTCACAGAGGCACTTCTGATCCTGGGGTGCCGTGACACTTCCCCTCACTCCCTTCAAGCAGCATTATTTCATCGTGTCTGCCAGGCACAATTTGCTGCTGGAATTCAGTGCTTTTATCTCTGCTCTTTGATGGACACCCTTGTGGCATATTTGACTCATCTTCTTTCTAACATTGTCGTGATAGAATTCAACACCCCCTCCATTCTCCTCAGACATTGCAGAAAAGGTGAATTTGGAAACTTCTTTCTCAGAGCAATTGATAATAACAGCTCCATTGTGCCTGACAAAGCCAGTCACAGTCTGTGCCTTCCAAAGCCATAGGAATGTTGGTGCTGTAGCTGTGCCTTGTGTTGGCAATGACTGTGCAAGGTGCAAAACAGGGAACCAGCCTCTGTCCCACAGAGCTTGCAATCCTAACAATCATCCATACATTGAATGTTTACTGTATAAATATTTAGCTAAAGAAAGCATCCAAGTCACATAAAAGCTCAATGGATCAAAAAGGTCAATGGAGCAGCAAGTTTTTCAGGAGATTGGGTTTGTCCATAGAATAGCAATTTGCGGAGCTTCCGTGTTGTATTTAGAGAGAAGCAAAAGCTCACAGAGAGTGAAAATCTTCAGATGTAAACCCCTCCTTGTGCAAACCTTTCCTGAGTAAAGTCTCCTCCACTTGGAAAAGGAGAGGAATTGAAGAGCTCCATAAGTTGAGCAGCATTTGCTTATGCAGGGCTGACAGCCCTGGGAAGTGCTCAGTTCTTGTGGTATGGACACATATCTGAGAGAAGAGGAAGAAAGTGAGTCATGGTGGCTTGAATTTCACATATCAGGACAAATTAGTTCATTGAGGATACACCAACAAGTACAGGTGCTGCTGTGGATGTGGATATGAGACAGAAAAAGAGATGGCACTTCAAAGGCAGCATTAGGAGAAAGCCCCAAGTCTTGCTCTTCTTTTGTGAGAAGGATTTCCTTGAGCTCTTGAAGCTAATGGGAGCAAGGAAAAGATGTTTCTCCTTACTCCTGATGAATGCTTTCCTATTAAATTATAACCAATTCTAGAGTGAAGTGGGATGCTCCTATGCAGAGCCTACACAATAGTAAGCTGGTTTTTTTAACAAGCAAAATTCAGATCACTAGAAAGTGCTATGCACTCCTGCTGCACTAAGACAAAAAGGGACTTTGTCAAATATGGTAACAGGGCACATTCACAAACCTACACCTACATTAAGGGCTCTTAAGGATCACTGAGGTACCTGCATCTGAAGGCTGTGAGACCACACTGAGGCTGGACTAGAATTCCTGCTGCTCCTCTATGCTTCTAAGCACTGTGCTCTATGGCTGCTTCAAAGGGCAGTGGGAGGCAACTCCAGGATCCAGCAACCACATTTCCTCTGTGGTGACATGACAAAAAAGGCAGATGCATGATTGCATAAAAGAATAAAAGAAAAAAGGAAGAGCTTAATTTCCTCTTGGTCAGGCCATCTTTGTTAACCAAAATGCTTGGGGAAACTTTGGGTAGGAGCTGTGGACATGGCAGTGGTGTGGGAGACTCTGAGCAAGGGGAGGTCCTGGGGAGCAGCCACACCAATAAAACTTTTTTGTACTTTTCAGCTGTCTCAAGGATGGGCCCTGACTCTGTCCTTCAGTCTCTGAGGACCAGGGATCTTGGAGCATGAGAGCTGGCCAGACTGCCTTGGGGAGACATTCTTTGTGCAAGTGACAGCTGGGTCCTGTTTTGGGACCTTTGCTCCCCGAGCCAAGGTAGAATGGCTGGGGTCTCCAAAATGTGTACACATAACAAGTATCTGTGTGTGTGTATAAGCACAGACATGAGCATATGTATATGTGTGTTTATATGTATATTTTACCTTTCAGGTTACCTGGGGCACACAGACTTTCTGAAAGGGATAGCCCACATGGAAGGATGAGTCCAAGAACAAGCGACTTCAGAGCAATCAGACTCCTGTTAATTTTTGCAGCTGGAGGAGAGAACTCTTGATATGAACACCCTCTGTATCTTTACTGAAATTGGCTTTTGGAAGCACCATGGTGAACCAACACTAATGCATCACTGTCACAACGTGTTTCAGCAAAGCTCAGGTTCTTTTTCCACTGTCCAGCTGCAGCGAGGCCAGACAGAGCTCTGAGTTATGTAAGATGGGAATCAGATGACTGATACAGCTCTTGCTTCAGTAAGGACAGATGCTGCCAGCTGGGCATGTGAGCAGCCCTGCCTCTTGAGTTGGAAACAAGAGTATTTCAAAAGAGAACATAAATATAATATTTAAACATAAATATTTTTGGGTTTAATGCAGTCGATTTTGGTTTATTTTAAATTTATGTATTCTTGCTGAGAAAAGCTTGTGGTTAGTGGGCTTTTACTCTGCACTTCCTGTCTTATGCCCTGTCTTGTTCCTACTGTAAAATACTGAATGCAAGATAATTCAAAACAATTTGGTTATTGTCATGTTCTCAATGGCTGTCGAGGCATCACAGCCTTCTTTTCTAGCTGTCACCTCACTCCTGTGAAGCCTGGACACATGAGACTTGTCTTAGGGAAATCCCAGTCTTTCAATTTTTTACTGCATTTGGGATTACCTTTGTTTGTAGCACACTGTAGTTTTGGTTTCATCCGTGTTATGCAAGATTTTTTGAAAAGAATTCTGGTCAGCATCAGACACTGTCTCTTGGTAGGTTATAAATTGTTCTGTACAGCAAAGGAAAAAAAACTGATTGTTCAGGAAGGGAAAGGACTGGGATGCATATTCCCTGGCATCTGTTCCAAGCTGAGCAATTTACTGTCTGTGTTGGTGCCTTGCACAGGCCACTTACACAAAGGTCAGGCACCCCCCAACAGCCCCTCATCCTGGGGCTTTTGAGTGGTAACTCAAAAGCACAAACATTATGCTATTAAGGTTTACTCTATAGAGCTTCCAACACACCACATCAGCAAAACCCTGGGGCTGCTAAAGCCACGAACTCTTCACTGGCAGAAGCTCAAATAAGCAAGCAGCACCTAAGAGGTTGATCCCAGCAATTCCCCTTTTCTGCTCTGTAATTAACGATGCTGTTCCCCATTCCAACAGCTCCCAGGGACCACCTGGTTTAATGGTCTGGACACCTTAGCAGTGCCCAGGGACCTCCCAGGCCCTCCTGCAAGTGTGGCCTTTCTGTGGCAGCTGAACATGTTGGGTGACACTGTAGGTATGGTCCAAAGGGCAGGGGGTGCAGATGGAGGGGAAAATCTGGTCAGGATGATACCAAGTTTTTTTAGTGAGTTTTTTTGTTCTGCTTTCCAATGAGAGGGTTCCATGGAGGTCAGCAAGATGCCACATAGGAATTTTGGGATGCTCCCTCCAAACGTGTGTGACCGCATTCCCAGCCCCCCGTGGGGGAGGTCCTGTGTCCCAGGGAAAACCTTGGCCAGCAGCACCTACGAGTGTGCAAACATTCCACCTCTGGGAAACATGCTGAGCTACTGAACATGCCTCCAGTTATTATAATGGAATTATAATGATGGGTAATTCTCCGATTGCAGCCTGGAAACAATGCTGGAAATCTCACTTGGAGACTGAAAAGCACGCAAAGGTCTCCCTTTGCTCTGTCAATTCCATTTGAGCTCCACTGAGACCCCACCCAGCTCGGGCAAATCAAACCACATCCATTTCCTCCATCTCTGCATGGTCTAGCAAGTGTCCTGAAAGGTCTGGTGCGGATTTGCAGCTTGTAAATACTGCATGGCCAGGAACCTCTCCTACGGAAAGCAAGAATCCTCTGGAAGATGTCAAGAAGACAAGACTGCATATCACAATCATGTAACAAGGAGGTGGTGAAATTGCTGTTGCGTTAGAGCTGAGCAACTCATGATTGCTCTGTCCTGCAAACGTTTTCAGTGTTTAAATGTTTTTCCCTAGATGCAAATATAGGTGATGATAAGCATTTTTACAAGGAAAATGTGAAAAAAAGCTCTGTGGGGGCAATCAACACTGGTTCATTTTGATAACTTTGAAGTGTTTTGTATTCATCCACGTTAAAAAAAAAACCTCATTAGCTTAAATTGTGAAATCAAAAGTAATTTTAAATGAAATGAATTTTTCATTTCGGAAATGATAAAAGGGCAATTTCCAACCCTTAAAATACAATTCAAATTGAAAAATTTGCCCAGTACAATCCTTTCAGGGAAAATGCTTTGTTTCTCATATCTTAGCATTTTTGGGTGACAATACGGTTCATCAAAAACCTCTGCACCTCAATAATCTGCATCTAGGCTTCCCCTGGTTGCATGGTGACTGTGCGTTGCCTAATTGTGTGTGACTAATACAATTTCATGTGCATTTCCGTGCACTGGGGATTCATTGTTGCCACATACTACCATTGGGAAATCTCTAAGCGTGTGTCTATGAAACAATGACAGGGAGACAAGAGTACCTCCTCTGGAGAAAAGACCTAGGAGGAGGCAGATGACTGGGAGCAAAAAATTACCAAGGCAGAACAGACAGAAAACAGAGCAGCTGTGCCTCTCCCTGGTTTGCAGGGCACAAAACCTCCTCTGTTGGGTGGGACTTATTGGGACAGTGTTTGAGAGGTCCCCTTTGATGATGAGGACAATGGAACCTAAGCAATGCTTGAGAAAGGAGGGGAGTGAAAGAGAGCTTTCCTTTTTAGGGAGAAATTTCCTGGGTGCACAGAGCCAGGTGGACCACAAGTCCTCAGCAGCATCAGGAAGGCAGCTTAAGAGAGACTTGATGACCCAGGGATGGAAAAAGAGAGGAGGGGTCCAAGGTAGCTCCAAGCAAGCTGCTGTCCTCAGTGAGAGCCAGCAGACAATGGTTATAGTAACCCTTCATTCAAAGCTCAGTTTGCACGGCTTGTGCAGCAGGTACAGAGGGTACAGAGCCCTCTGACCAGCACTCAGACTCCCAAAATGGGCACCTTTCCAACCCCCTTGTGCAGCAGCACCCAGGCTGCTGGGGAGAAGGGTTGGTTTGTGAACAGACACTTGTCACGTGGGGCTGCTGGTCCCACATCTCCATCCTCTGCTGTAAAACCCCCTGCGGTGGTAGAGGATTCCCAGGGACCAGAGGTACAATGAGGAGGAGGTCCCTAATTCAGAGCAAGCCCTGGAGATATTTAAGATATGTGTGGATGTGGTGCTTAGGAACATGGTTGGGTGGTGGGCTTGGCTGTGCTAGGCTGATTGTTGGACTTAATGATCCTTGAGGTTTTTCCAATCTAAATGGTTATACCATTCTGTGATTCTATGTCGAGAAGAAACACACCTCATTTGATATGGAGGGGATGCTTGTGAGCTCCTTAACCAGGAGGCTGAAGTGAGTCACCAATCTCACTAGGAACACCAGGGAGTCATGCCCTTGGCTTGGCAGTGGGGATGTGTTCCTGCATGGTGGCACATCCTGTCAGTGGGTTGGGTGAGTGAGAGGGAACACGCAAACATCCTCCCTAAAAGGGCAGCAACTCGTTTGGTGCAAGTCTTATGTGTGTTCAGAAAACATCTTCTAGAAAGTGTCCCTCTGGGAATTAAGGTGTTTCTCCACCTAGTTTTGGATGTTGGAGGTGTTAAATGGCACCTGAGGCAGCCACTTCTGGATTTACGTTTTGGACTTGGTTGCTTCAGTTTCAGCTGTGTGTGCCTGCACACAGCTACCCTGCACAGGAGGGGTAAATCTGAGTGTAGATCAAATTAAAAACACAAGGCATTCAGAAGCTGCAGAGAGGAGAGCCCTGCAAATATTTGTGAGCAAGGGGGTGCAAACAGCCATGTCCCAGGGGAAGTATCTGGTTTTTGCAATGTTTATAAAATAAAAATAAATGAAACCAGCAAAAATCCTGAGGAGTCCACCACTCACTACTGCTGATGAGGAGGGGCAGGAAAGCCCTTTGATGAAAACTTTAGTGAGAGTGACAGGCTTTCCCCTCCTGGCTGCTGTCCCAACCAAGCTGGCTGCTTGTGCAGGTGGCCACGGGTCACTGCCCTACCCAGCCTGTCCCCTCTCCTAGCCACAGACCCTGGAGAAGGCCCCTCTTCCTGGCCCCTGATTGTAGGCTTCACAGGAATGTAAATAGTGCATACGGCAACAGAGATGCCATTATTTTTATAATTGCTGCTAATGCTGCCTGAAATAAAAAAAATGAGATAAATAATAAAACCTGTTCTGCAAGCAAGATGACAGGAAAAGGCCTTTGTAATCAAACAGGAGGGACCCATCCCTTTTCCTCTTTTACTAGCCTCTACTTCGTTGCCTACAACATTCTTCATTGCCTCAATTGAGCGTTTTCTTCTTCTTTCTTATCCTTCCCCATAGACACAGTATATTTAGTCCTTTCTTTCTACTCATCCCAAGTGCCCACAGTTACACTGATTGTTTATCATCCTCTTGATCCCCAAAGCCTTTCACTAAGCACTTAGCTGGCTTCTTGCTTTTCAGATGTCAGAGTTCTTTGAGGCAAGGGCTCCCCTTTCCGAAGAGTCCACTCTGCCCCCTGCACAGAGCACCCCTAACCCTGGCACTGCTCTGATTGTCTCTGGCATCTCACAGAGGAGTTTCAGAATCCACCACAATAGGTTGGCTAATGAACTTGTTGCTACAGCTGGGCTGGTCTCCTGAGACTCTCTGTGTGGAGGGAGTTCTCTTCAAGAGAGAGAGAGGATACACAATTTTGGATTGAATACAGGGCTCCAAAAAGGAAGGTGACTCATTGAGCCTAATCATTAGGGTGTGTGATGATATTATCTAATGAGGAAACGCTTGATGATGCTTTTAGAGACTGCAGAGAGCAGTGAACTGGCTGCAGAGGAAATCAGAATGTGAGCACTTTCAACATAAACAGTGTTCAAGAAATGGGATCTGAAATGTCTTTGGGGAGAAGAGCAGAGCAATTTCAACACCCTCAAGCTTGCATCAGGGTGTGTTGCTGCTTCTGTTTAATCTTAGTTGTTCACATAATTCTCTCCTTAAATAACCAGCTCTCTAGAATTCAGGACAAAGGAGTCTTGCCTAAAGAACAGATGTCATCTCATTTTTTTTCTGAAGCTTGTGTTTGTTGTCATTGTATTTTTTCTAAGTTGAATTGCGGATGAGGTTTTAACTAGAGAAAGCTCTCAGGTTGGTGTAGGTTCCAAATCTAGGTTTAGTTAAGGGGTTTTACAGAATCTCCAAGGAAAAGAGAAACATTTCAGCTGTTGCTGCTCTGTTTTGCTCTGGGTTTTTTTTTTTTTTGGTTTTTTTTTTGTTTGTTTGTTTGTTGTTTTTTTTTTTGTGTGGGTGTGTTTTTTTGGGGGGGGTTGTTTTTTTGTTTATTTGGGTTTTTTTAAGAAATCTCCTTGAAATTTTTTGCTTCACTTCCTCTAAAGAATCTTCAGCTTTTTGCTACCTCATGAGAACCAGAGAGTGAAACCATGTAGAAACACCAAGTCGCAGGCCCTATTCTCTTTTTTCTAAGCTGAGAAAGATGAATGAACGAGCTGCCTGACACATTTCTCACTCCTGGCACTACTTGTCTAAGGCAGCTGCCATATACCTGGGCAGTTTTCAGTAAGGGACCACAGTGGTGAGTGTTGTCATGGCCCAGAAAAGTCAGTAGAAGCAGAAGACTCTAAACACTCAGAGAAAAGCCTGTTTAAATGTATTCAGCAGGTGGGAATTTGGCCCTGGTTATTTTATTTAAGTTCTCAGCATCTGATAAACTAATGTATTCATCTAGAAAGCAATAGTGCAGAGGGAATAAAAATAGCGCCAATTAAAACTTGTCTCTTCCCTTAAAACAGCAAGAAAGGTCTGTCCTTCCTAAAGCTACAACACCATCAAATTAGGCTTTCTTTTCACACAAATTTTCAGTCTTATTTAAAATCCATTACAGATAGTGGTTTAAGCTTGTTCTTCATGTACTGAAATTAAACCAAGCTGACAGAGCACATACAGCCTCCTGCAGCCCTTTGACTAAATGATGTTAAACTGGTGTAATAAATTTGGATACTTTTCACAAGAGTGGACTCCGACCATTGCAGCTCTGGGTGCACATGAGACTTCAGCTCTGTTTTAAGTAAGAGAAAATGAAAGGAGAATAGAGCCACGATCAAATGAAGGTTAAGGTCCTGTGTGAGCACTGTGGCAGCTGTATCTCTGATGCAAATGTCTGCAGAAATATCAGGAAACCCTGATGCAGGTGTTTGGGAATCCAGACATAGTTACACCAACCCTTTTTGCTTTCAATTTTTTTTTTCTCTCTTTCTTCAGCTCTAACTAAATACATCTCTGGGCTTAGCAGCACTGTGTGGGCTAAGGCCAGGCTGGTCTCACGGCTGCAGCTGTGTGTATGTGAGTGTGTGTGTGTGCATTCCTTCTCACTCTCGTAAATGTGCAGCAAAAGTGTGAAAAAAGAGCAGCTGGCACATCTGAGAGAGAAAATTGCAGTGGAAACATGGCATATTTTTTAGATCTTGGTTACTGTGACACAAATTGTGAGAGCTCCCATCTTCTTAGGAAAGACTTAAAGCTCAAGTTAAACAAAACCTGGCCTCCCAGTCCCCCACAACCCCAAAGGCAGTGACATCCTGGGGTGTTTCTCTTCTAATTGATTAAATCTACCCATCCTTCAGACTTGTTTTATTGTTAATAATCCCGCAAAGACAGGAAGTGATGAGGACACTCAGCATTTCTGCTGAAGAGGAGGCCATCAAACACTGCATATCTGGGTCTCCTCTCCACGGTGTCTTTGCAAAACCATTTGACGTGGCCATCAGGAAGGAAGGATGTGCTTCAGAGGTGGTAGCTGAAAACTTACCACAGCAGAAGAGCCAGTTTGAACTCTCTTTATAACATATTCTTCTCTTGAGTGCAGCTGTGCTTGTAGCAAAGATCGGCTGAGTCAGGAGAGCACATAAAGAAAAGCAGGAGCTCAGCTCTTCAGCTGCTAACACATCCCACACAGAAGGAGACTAGGTCCTTGCAGGTGCTGAACAATCTTCCACTGCCTCCTTGCAGTGCACCCTTGTAGCTGGGAAGGAGAGACAAACTTTTACAACTCTCATCAGGGCAGATTCACCAAGCAGGTTGGCTTAGGGCAGTGTTAGAAACCTGTGGGACATTCACTCCATCAGTGAGACTTTAGGCCCAAAGGTTTCAGTTTGCTTTTTAGTGCATTAAAGCTGGGCTGACCCAAGAGACCTGAGCATAGCCATTCTCAGGCAGCTCAGCAGGAAAGACAGCAGCCAACATCTGAGAACATTCCTTTGTTTTTTTCTTCTCCAGATCTTTATCACCATGAAGACATGGTATCCCCCTGATCAGGTACTGACAGACTGCCTGGAGGAGGGTGGAAGGAGCAGGGAGGGGCAGAGCCCTTTCCCACTCCTCCATCCTGGAGCTGCTATTGCAGGCAAGCATGGTCTGGTGGTACATCCCCAAACCCAAGAGATGGCCAGCAGAGATGTACCCCTGCAACAGCAGCCACAGCCTTGCCTGAACCTCACAAGAATCAGCTGCTCTGGGCTGTGCTCCCCAATGCAAAGCCACTGCTGTGCACAGCACTCACCAAGCCCCTGCCACCCCCGAGGGTGCCCTGGGCCAGGGGACTTTGTGGTCCTGCTCAGTGCCTCTTCTGGTAGGTCCTGCATCCAAGAGAACAACATTATAAGATCAGTCTTCCCAATTAGGTGAGGACAGCAGAAGAATATATAAAAATAGAATAAGAATAATAAGTTTAAGAATTATAAACTTAGTAGCCTCTCAGCATTCCCCTCTTCTGTGAATGTGATTCAATGTTGTAGTAGAGAAAATAGCACTTAACAAACCTGATTTAGTTCTTTGAGGAGATTACAAATTTCCCTGATAAAAGTAACTACGCAGATATGCTATACTTAGATTTTCTACAAGGGGATTGAGCTAAAACCATGACATCCTGCTTAAAAAATAGCACAGAATAGTATGAACCAGAGGATATGTGAGACAGATTGAGAGCTGGATAACTGACAGATCTCAAAATGTTGTTGTCAGTGAGGACTCATCACCGAACAACAAATTCCAAGCAGGTTTGGGACTCAGCCCTGCTTTACCCCATGGTTTTTAATCATCAATCTGTAAGACAATGTAAAAGGGCCACTGGGAGAGGGCATTGATACCCACCTTTGGTGGCAAGGTGGTTGAAGAGGCAGCAATGCTAGGGCATGGTGGCTGCTGGGTAAGCAGGGCTCACTTGCAATGCATTCCTGCAGTCCAGGAGGGAGGAAGAGGGGAGGCTGTTCATTATCAGCAGGACTGGCTGCAAGTGTAGCAGAGCTCCTGAAGGAGGGCTGGAGGTCGTTATGGATGAGTGGTTCAGTGCAGACACCTCTCCTGGCAAATGGGGGCAAGGGCTGCCTGGGATTAAGCACACAGGGAAAGTAGTAAGTAGGATCAGGGAGGTTAATTTTCCTCCACATAAAGCACTGAGACTAAAGTGGATAAGATAACACAACCAGGCCTGGGGCTCACATTTTAATATTCAAAAGGTGGTTAAAGTGAGGGCAGGAAAGAGCCACAGAAATGAATTAAGGAGTGCAAATGCCTTAGAGCAAGATACTGGAATTGTTCGATCTGTTTCATGCACCCAAAGGGGGATGGAGGGGAATATTGAAGGGTGAGTTAAGATCAGCAAATAATTAATTCCATCGGATGAAAACAGAGAGTGCAACAGGGCTTTTCAATGTAGTACAGAATAGCATAAACACCAACCACCACTGGTGAGAAGCTGAAACCAGACAAATTCAAATTAGCTGCAAGGTACACGTGTTTAGCAAAGAGGTGATCAACCACTGGAACAAATGACCAAGGGGGGGGGGCAGCTTCTCCTTCTCTTGATACCTTCAGATCATGACTAGACACCTTTCTGGAAGAGATGCTTTAAGTGAGCACAGGTAAGGGATAGATGGGTAAAAGCAGTTGTTATTCACTCTGTGGGTCAGACTACAATCTAATGATTTCCCCCACCTAAACTCTCTCAGCCCTGATACCAATCCCTGATATCACACAGAGATGCCTTGTTCATCTGAACAGCATAGGTCACCATAGTTAGCATCCCTGTTGCTTAGTGAACTTACAGAGGGAGTCTGTGCCAGAGCTTGATTGTTAAATAACCCCAATTCCCACCCAAATGTCTTGACTTCAGACGCTATTTTCCCTGCAAGAACCAAAAGACTTCATCTAGGTCATCTAAACTTTCCCCCAGAAACAGCCTCTGGGTACAACAATAGTGTGGCAGATACAGCATCAGATCATGCATTACTGCATCTGCTTGTAAAGGTTGTGCCTCCGAGGCATTGGCTTGGGCTGGGAAAGAAAGGTTCACTTCTCTCCCAGCATGGACACTGCAGATTGATGGTCTGACCCTAAAGCTTTTGATCTCTCCCTCATCCTTCATCATTTAGGCAGTTCATCCTGTACAGCGCTATACAAGGTGGTCAAGAACAGAAAGTGAAGAAAACATGCTGTATTTTCATGCCCTTAGCAGGGCTGGAGCAGTAACTGGGGAGAAGGGGCTTTACGTTAAAATTCCCCTAGAGTTACTCAAATGTGCATGCAGACTGCATTACTGCTGAATCACTTTTTTTAAAAAAAAACCAGCACATTATATGTGTGCAAATATAGCACTGCCATGGTCTATAACGTGTCACCAACACATGCAAAGAAGGGGGAAGCCATTCATGTGTGACAACTTACTGGGCCTCTGCATCTTATAGACCTGAAGAATGTTTTACCTCCTGTATCCTGTTCGGTTAAATGAAACCCAGAGTGGGTACCAAAGTCAAAAATAGCTATATAGTTTGTATAACAACATCTATATGTATTTTTAATATAAATTCAACCTGTCTCTTCTTTTCAAATCCCATCTCCCTGATGCCCCTCAGCAATGACCAAGGTCTGACAGTCTCTGCCTTCCTTCTCTGCTACCCCAAGGAGAAAACACTCCAAACCCAGCAGGCTGGGGGCTTCAAGTTTTGGTTCGTGTTCCCTCAGCCCAGATGTGTTGGCTGGGCCAGTGACCACAGGGCTTTCTTGAAGCTTTCACTGGCTAGTGAGGAGTGCGTGGGCTGGCACATGCTCCTTTCTGTGCCTTGGCTCTGCCCCTGAGGACCCCTCAGTTTAGGACTGAGTGTGGTGCTGGTGCTGGTGTCTGCATTCGTGATGAGTAAGCTGTAAGTCCCCAGCCAGCTCTGCTGTGTCCAGAGGCACTATACTGGTCATGGGACCCACTTCAGGAGAGAGGATGGTGTATTCAAGCATCTCTGTGTCCTAAAACAGACATATGCTGGTTCTTGTCACCCATGAAATCCAAAATGTGTATGGGATACCCAATACAGTCACAGTGTACTCAGTTTAGGGCACCTGGTTTAGCTAGAAGTCAGTGAGACCATTTTTTTCCCAGCCATTCTGGTTCTTCCAAAGCTCGCAGTGGACACAATTGCACCACACAAACTCTGTGTGCTACCTGTGCATCTTCACTATGGACTTTGCTCAGGGGTCATCAACATACAATGCCAGTCCTCACAGAGCATACTGCCATGGGACAGAGCTCATGGATGGGGTTAGTGTGGAGCAGTTTGGGGTCTGACACAAATCAGAAGCCACTTAGTTCTGCCTGGGTGAGTGGGGAAGGAACCCAGGGGATGACCTGGGATGGAGACAGAGAAACAGAATTGCTGCTGGTGCACAGCAGAGTCAGGGTTTCCATAGGACATTCTGCTCCCTGCTCAGCCCCTCGTGCTCAGGACCTGGGCACCTAGCAAGGCAGAATGTTCTGCTCCACAGGGTGGTGTTCCTCCAATGTGGTCAGGCAGGATCTGGGCCCTTCGTCCCACCTGTGCTTGTGCCAAGGGCCAGAGCACAGCGCAGCACTAATCCAAGGCTGGTTTCTGGGACAGATTGTTCAGCCAGCCCCTAGTGCTTAATGCATGATCTCACCCAATGGCCTAGTTTTTCTAGTGATAGTGCTTTTCAGGAGCTTTGCAAAGCCTTTCACATAATCTAAGGGGTACCAAGATGTGAATCCATCCCTCCATGGTAAAACCCAGTGCCACAAAAACATCTTAGCCATGAGTGACAGTAGCTGATCTGACCTGCAGCTCTGACAGAATAATACCAACAGTTCGGCACTTGAGCTCGTTATTCAAAATCTGACTTGCTAAGGTTGGGCAAACATCATCCTCATTCAACACAACCACTGCTGTGGGAAGGCACATGGAAAAAGTGCCACAGGCCGGTGGACTGGGGCTGAGAGGGGGGAGGAGAGCTGGGGACCATGCCTGGAATCTCTCAGGCTGCTACCCCGACAGAGGGAAGATGGGTATGTGGCATTTTCCACTGGCATGCAAACAGCTGAGTCTATCTGATATCTGGCACACAAGTGTTTGGCCAGCTATTTACCAGCTCACAAACAGATAAATATGCAGAGGAGGGTGCTCACAGCTTTCCCACAAAAGGGAAGAGTGAGAAAGAAAGAGACACGGGAAAAAAAAAAAAAAAGAAAAAAAAAAAGGAGAGAGAAAAACAACCCTAAAAAAGAGAACAGGAGTGAGAGTTGTCAGTGCCCGCAAGCACTCACAGGAATAATAGCAATAATCACTGTCATCCGTAAGAGGCTCTTGCGCCAGGTTCAGCCTCTCCCCCTCCCTCTCTCCCCTCGCCTTGCTGTCTGAGTCACTGGATCTGAGTCACACTCCTGTTCTATTCCTGTACCCTTCCCTTCAGCTGGGGATGTAGATTTGTTTTGGCTGGAACGATCTGGGCACAGGAGGGACCATCTGCTGCTAGTTCTTGCTTGCTTTGCTCTTGTTTCTTTCCCAGAGAAGGGAAGTGAGTGCTGCCATTGCAATAATTCAGAGGGAGCATGCTGGGAACATACACCCCTTACTGTACAGCCAAGGACTGCCATTTGTCATCTGAAGGCTTGTTATCCATGGCTGACCCTGAGCAGTTGTCTCCACGTGCTTAAGCAAGCAGCTCTGACAAAATCACTTCCCTGCATATCAGCTCTTTCCCAAGGAGGGTGTTTTTCCTTTGGTCAAACCCCAAAGTGTTTTTGAGGGAGCTGGGGTGGTTGGTACAGCCTGCACATTGCTGTGATGAAGGAGAGGCACACAGAACAATCTGACAGCGTGCAGGGACTTGCAGTCAGCGTGCACAGCGCGTGTTATGACGGAAGGAGTGCTCCCTTCTGGCTTTCCCATCAGGAGCAGCAGCCACAGTCAGTGTGTGCACTCTGTCTTTTGCTGCAATAGTAGTAATTGGCAGTGGTGAGGAAATGCAAATGACTTAATGCCTAATCCACCACAACCAGTGTCTTGGCTGATTCCTGCATCCACATCCTGAACAGGAAAGTCAGCAGAGCGAAGGTGGGTGACAGAGGAATTCACCAAAGAGCTGAACTAACAATGGGCTGGAGGATGGGCCAAAGAGCAAGAGCAAAGGTCTGGGAGAGAGCAAAGTCACACTACAGGCATACCATGGCTTTCAGGAGTGACCTTTAAGAGGCTCTGTGTCTGAGGCATCTCTCTGGAGGGCTCTTTGAAGGATACAGCAGTTGGAGACCTCCAGAGGAGAGGCTGTTCCAGCAAGCTGTGTTCAAGCATCCCAGAAATGAAGGCTCCATCATGGAGAGTTGCCTTTGGAGAGCTTAATCCCAAGGCTGTGCAGCAAAAGCTAGTATTTGCCAGACCTTTTTATAGTAGAGACAACAGAAAGAGTTACTTCATGCCTGAAAGAGAATATAGCTGTCCATTCAACAAAGCCTGAATCCTGAACCCTCTGGAAAACCAAATAAACATCAAATCAGCTTCATACTTTTCATTTACAGTCCATGGGGCTTGTGAACTTAACCTAAGGTCACAAAGCCCTGAAGCCCTCTGTAGTGAGCAGTCTTGCAAGCCCTGAAGACACATCCATTTCCAGAGATACCTTTCTCGGTCTCATTCCTCACTGCACCTCCGGAAAATTTTAGACTGGATTTCCCAAAATCTGAGAGTTATAAAATGCTTTCACTGACCCATTCCAGAGTGGGGAGTACTTAAATGCCTTAAATGCCTTAAATCAGATCAGGGAGCCCTCTGACTGATGATAGCCACCATGCTAATGTCATATCCCCACAAGGATCAGGGTTGTCAGGCAAATTGATTCTCTGAAGAGTGATCTGGGCTCTAATTTCAGCACAGTAGCAGCTCTTTTTGGGACACAGATGCTCCAAAAGAGGTTTGGTGTTTGGGACATTGCTCAGAGGGGCTGAGTGTCAGCACATGCAAAACCACCATCTGCACTGGTCCATGTGTCACATCAGCATCCAAGACACTTGAAATGTTAATGTCTTTAATGCAGAGGGAAATCAAATTACCACAAGGATATGACTTAAAAGGTCTGGGCCAAATTCTCTGCGGGTGGAGAATGCCTGCATCATTCCTAATGGAGCTGTGATGATGTGACTGACCCTCCCCACAAGTGGTGGCTAGACACTCACATCACAATTCCACCCAAGCTAACTCTAATTTGTTCTGAGTCTGAGTCATCTGCCCAGCCAGAGACAAAATGCTTCACCTTCAGTGGCTGAGATGGGCACCTGGTTGTTAAGGTTTGCCTTGCAGGTGTGCCCCAGCCACGACCTCTGGCTCTGAAGGCTGCCAGCACAAGCCACCAAAGGACAGTCCCTGCTTCAAAAACCTTGTAGTGCATGCAAATACCAAAGCAGGTGCTTCCTGACCTCTTTAGGGGCTGGACACCAGTTACAACAAACAGGGAGCCTGGCAGGAGAAGTTCACAAGAGAGACAGGTTAATTACCCAGCTCTTTCTGGGTGCTGGCTTATTATTTTCAGTGCTCTTATTCAATTCTAGATAATGCAAAACCACCTGATCTCCAGAGAGACTCATGTCCCACCTCATGACTGACTCCTGCTCCCACCCCTGCTCCCAGCATAACCCTTTCCCAACAGAGAAACCCTAAACCCACACAACTTCTGGGACTGACTGTGCCAAGTTGCCCTTCAAGACCTGCCAGTTTCTTACAGCTGGGATTTAACTCAGATAATTTTTTCTGTTTTCCACAGTCTTTTCTGAGGCAATTCTCTAAAAGGGGTGATTCAGTGCCCAACACTTGATCCCTTGCTTTGCCCATATCCATTTGAGATGGCCACCCACTTCAGCTTTGTTCACTCCAAGAGACATGGAGGGGAAGTTTTGACCTATACCAATTTAAAAAGCACATTAATTGCTGTTCTAGTTGGTTTCCTCCCATTCTTGCAGGGATGTTTCTTGTGTTCTCTCCACTATGTATTATTTAGCAAGAAGGACACCCACTTCCTCCCAAAGGTACAAGAGAAACCAAAGACCAGTCTGGGGTCTTCAGCAACATTGCTTTCCCCTTAATGCTCCTTTCTTCCTTTTTGCATCCTCCCTCTTCTGTCCACCAGATTTTACCCCTTCCAGACCTCCAAAACCTGAGGTTGATCACAATCAGCCCAAGGCAAAGCGTGAGCAGAGACAGCTGATCTTTGCTGGTCTGCATTTTTGATCCCAAGGACCCTAAGGATGATGTCCTCCCGATGTCTCTTTTCCAAGGCATGCTTCAGGACACCCTGGAACCCAAGTACATGCCACTCACTGAGATTTACAGCTCAGCAAGTTTAACCTTAGATTCTCTGAATAACGCGCACACGTCTTGCTAAAACTGGTGCATTCAGTGAAGGCTTGACATATTATCTTATGCAGCTGTATTAAAAACACCCTGCCCCTTCAGCCATAATAGCCCAGGCACACATTATAGCTCTAACCACATTTCGTAGCCCAGTGCTGTTCCTTAACTGCAAACATCCCATCTGCAGATCTGCAATGTCTCCAGAGCTGGGTTTGTTTCTGACTAAGAGATCTTGAGCAGCAAATGTAGGAGAGGAGGAAAACACATGGGTTACAGACCAAGAGAGGTGCAGGCATTTAGTAACAGCCCATCTGCCCTGTGTTTGCTTCAGAATTTGCCAGATAAGACACAAGTGTTGACTAGAAAATGTTTATTGTACTGCTGGCCCTAACCGATCAAGTGTAAAATGCACAGCCTGCTTTCCCCTTTGCTGAGCCCTGGCAGCCTCACTGGAGAGGGCTCCTCCTGTGCCAGGATTTTGCCTGCCTATAGACACTCCTGATATTTTGGTCCCCCAAATTGTAGGGCTAAGGAGATCCTCTGAGAAAAAGTCACCCTCATTGCCGCTGTACTGTCCAAAACTCAGCCCTGCCTCAGCAAGGCTGGACTCACCAGAGAGTCCAGATTCCCAAGACATTTACAAAATGTATGTGAATCATCCCATTTGCACAAGCATTTACACATCAGGAGCGATAACATGCAGGATCAGCCTGATCCCTGAGAGCAAACATGGAGATCCATGTCCCACACAGCCAAGGCTAAGGCTTTTCCCCAGAATGGCACTCCACACTGCTCCTGCACACATGTATGCACCTCTGCTGTGAACCTTGCCAAAACCTGGGGAGCACAATGACTTTGAGTCTATGTGAAGTCCAGAGACAGGTTCAGGTGTGGTGACATGGGAGGCAGCCCCAAGGCAGCTCTGGCTCCTGCTGTTTCCAAACTTCCCATCCAAAGCAAAGAACAGGTTATCCTGATTTTTACTATCTGATGCACATTAAGAGGAGAAATTTGATACCAGTGTTATCCTGGACTTGTGCAGGATGCTCACAATTTTATGGAGCAGCATTTATAATTTCATCCTTCCAAAGAACAGCCCACAAAGTGACTGGGATTTATTACAACAAGATTAAACAACAAGAAGAAGTTTTTAGAACAGCTGGGATGAAGATGAACGCACTTGGAAATCTTGAACATTGTGAGTTGTGTCCATAGCCCTGAAACAGCAGGAATCAGGAGGAATTCCTCCAATGAGACACAGTGATGCAATCCACCTCTGAGGCAGGACCAGTGCTTGGGAATCAGCAAAACCAGACCCTTTGTTTCTGAGTGATGACAGCCTCAAAGTTTTAATGTTTGTAGAGAGATGTTTTCACCAAATATGATACACAGTGATTAAAATAATGAGCTGGAACAAGCTGAAGTTATAATTGCTCCTTTTCCTCCCCTCCCCTGAGCTGGTCTGAGTGCTTCGTTAACTACCTTGATGAACCAATCAAGAGTTGGCTAAATCAAGGAAGGAGCAAACAAACCCTGGGAGACATCCCTACAAGAAAAGACATAATCTGGACACTGAGCTTTGAAGGCAAGCTGTATAATGAGAGCTGACTATATCTCAAAATCCATGTTAGCTTGAATGAACTTATGTAATAAACATTTATCACAGAACATATGTCACTGAGCACCTGCCAGACTTCAGGAATAGAGCCAACGCAGCTTGAATCGTATATGTATTAAAAAAAAAAAACCCAACTTGGCGGCAGGAGGCTGGCAGACGCTTTTACTAGAAAAATCAGAAGTGATTTTGAGAGGAGCAGAAATTTCCTGAAACCTCTCTCACTCCATGTGGGAATATAGCACTTGGAAAAAGCAAGAGGCTGATCAAGCTGTGCTGAGCGGAGGGAGCGGGACGAGCTCCTCTGTTCATCCCCTCTAGAATTTGTCCCTGAATCCTCACTGCTCCCCTGCATGTGCTGCTGCCCGTGGAGGAGTGTTCTACTCATGCCTGGCTCTGCTCAAGAAAAAAGGCAGCACTGGACAGGGCAGGGCAGCTGCTGGAAGAACAGAAGCACAGGGCTGAGCAGGGCTGGGAAGTGAATTTATGGTGAGATGAATAAAGCTACCCAGCTCAGGGGGGAAGTTAGCACCCAAATCAAGCAGAAGGAGGTGGTTGAGGGATGAACTGAGACTGTGGGTGGGAAGGGGGTTCAGAGCAGCAGTGTTCAGTAGAAATCACAACAGCAGAAGGATAGGGCTGGGTAGTGCAGGGGCTTGGGCAGGGTAGTATGAACCTGGTCTGGGATTTTCTTCCTGGGCCAGTGCTCCCTGAGGAGCAGACTCAACACAGCAAGGAGCCAGGGAGAGGAGGTGTTTCTGTCTGATACAATGAGGATCAGGGCGAGCACAAGGCTGTGCCAGGCATGAATCGCTTAACTCTAGGCACAGGCTGAGTGTGAGAAGATGGAGAGAGATGTGAAGCAAACGTGACAGAGCCAGATGAGAGGAGAGGAAGGGGACTACCTTGCCTTGCCTCTGATGGGCATACCTGCACCAACTGTGCTTTATCCAGTGCTACCCTGCTCTCTCAGGCACCCACAGCAGGGCATCTGTGACAGCTCCATCCCTGCTGGAGGTGACAGACCTGGTGTCCCCTGCAGCACAATTAACTCAGGCCACGCAGGAGATGAGTGGGACCATCCTGCTCACAGGCTGTGTGTCAGCAGTGCTGGAGCAGGTGTGGGTATCTCTGAAGGGCAGTGCCTGAGCACTGAAGCCAGACCCTGAATTTCCTGTCTGTTTTATCACACTTGCAAAACGACGGTCAAACCCAGCCCTGGGGAGCAGGTTCTCCGGGAAAGATGAGCAAGATTTGCTTTGCAGCAGGTATCCTCATATTTTTTTAAAAAACAAAAACTTGTTATGAGCTCTTTCTGGCATATGGCTCCAAGCCTGATGAACTCTGCAGAACTATCTCAGTTTGAATAAGGGGAGTGAGGGTAAAGAGCACAGAGAGTAGGGAAGAAGTCTACCCCAGGAAACAGGTATGGGATAGGTTCCCAGAAAGCTGATACTCCTTAAAGACCTGTCTAGGGTTGGAGAGGAGAGGAAAGGAGAGGAAAGAAGAGAGATATCAGCTGGTCAAACTGTCCAAACTACACCTGAGTAAATCCAGACCCCCCCTTCCCTCCTGCTATCTAACTTCAGTACTTCTTTGACTGCCATTATCATTGCATCTGAGCACCATGGGTTGTTTCAATGATTTTATCATGTCTTTTCCCTGCTGCAGGTGTCCTTGCTTTCCCCTGCAGCTACAAATGAGAAACAAAACCTTGGGGAAGATTATCAGACTATTTCCAACTGACCTTTTGGACTGCTGACACTAACTGAAGTGACCAGGGACTTGCTACTTGACTATTAACCACCTGCCCTGTGTTTGGGCTAAAACCAAGGGCTTGGAAGCAGTCCAGCACGAGCCATTGAGGGTTTTGCCTAATCCCCTTCATTTTGGTGGTCCTACAGTGAGTTAGACAAGTGTGAGATCAGATCCATTAAGGGCAAGACTGAAAGGAAGCAAGAGGAAGGAGACAGCAGAAGTGTGGGGAAGAGTGAGCAAGGACATGTTGGTGCTGTCCTTCCACAGGGAGCTGCTGGCTATTCAGAGGAGCCTAAGGCTGAACAGCCTGGCTCAGACTCTCAAGGCACGCATGCCACTCATTTGCCTCCCCAAATGGCAGATCCCAGCTGCTCCACGGGAAGACAAGAGTCTATCTGGAGAGAAAACCCTCACTAACCACCTGATGGTACAATGCTAACGACAAATGATTCATTGTTATTGCAATTCTCCCTGCTGCACTGAATCCACGGGCTTTCATTAGCGCTCTTCCAGGCTGGCTCTGCCCAGGTGTGTAGTACTTACCTGGGTCACAGCTTGCTTGCTGGTCTTTGCTAATGTCCTGGAGTCACACCACTTGGGTTTTTGCCCCTTCTCTGTGGAAATGTGAATGCTGATCCTGTCAGCGTGTCAGATTCTGACCTGTATCTCACCACATGAATTGCTTCAATAAAACCCTGCTAAAGCAGAACCGTGATGATTCATGGTTGTGCATTTCTTCCACAAGTGTTGAATGTAGGCTAAGATTACAACAGATCTGGCATTGATAACTGCTTCGATTCAAGGTCTTTTTTGTTTGAAATTAGGTTTTCAAAAAATAAGTCTTGTTGAGAATTTGTGGAGGAAAATGATACTTTGAACAACTACAAAAATGGTGCAGAAAGGGAGGTTTTGCCAAAAAAAGTTCAAGAAAGACCTTTCTCTTTCTCTTGCCTCAGCTTCCAAACAACATTGTTCCCCTCAGCTCCCCCTCTCCCCTTTTTCGGATGAAGAATGTCTGTTTTGAGTAGCCAAAACGAAGCAGAAGCTGAATTTCCCCAGCAGAAGCTGAGTTTCCTCAGTGAGGAGCTGATGTGGTCACCCAATGGCCCCTTCCAGCAGCTCCCTGCTTGTTTTACCATTTCTGGAATTGGGTGATTGAAGGGTAAAGCCTTCCTTTCTGCAGTGCTGCACCACTTGGAAGATGCTTTACTCATCTGTCTAACCATAACCTACATCGTGATAATTAATGAGTCAACACTTCTTTCTGCACATGAGAGTGGCTGGGAACAGGTAAGGCACAGAGATAGGCAGGAGGGTGACGCACCCACACAGACACCCCCGGGGCTGACTCTGCACTCCCACCAGCCCGAGGAGTCTCCACTGGGGGCTGCACATGTGGGATGGACACAGCTCATCCTCCAGCTGTGACAAAAACACCCAACCCGTCAGCCTGGCGGGGAAAGAAAGAGGCATGAAAGCGAGAGGAAGTGGAAAAGATCAAGGCGAGAGTGTAAGACAACAAGCTCACCACCGGAAAACAATAAAAATAAAATTGCTCAGAAATAGCATAACTGACATGCAAAGGAGCTCAAAACAGGCCCTCAAAATATCTCTTGGTGGGGGGCAGGGGGTGCCTATGGTGGGCACCATGGGGCAGCCAGAGGATGTGCTGCGGGTGGTGGGCAAGTGCTGGCTGTTTCGTGGCCACGTCCACATCCTGCCTGGCTCCCCAGATTCTGACCTACAGGTCTCTGGAGGCTTTGGTCTCCTGGGAGATAAGCAGTGCTTTGTGCCTTCCCCAGGGCACCAGAGCACACGAGATGCTGCTGATATCTCTGAGCCAAGGGTGGTGTAGGGGCTCTGCAGGGAAGCAGGTGCTATTCCCATTTGGCTCACCCCGCTTGTCCAGCCATTCCTCTGACTCAAAGAAAAGAACTTGGGTTCTGTTCCACTTGCCCCAGCACAGATTGGGAACACCTGCTGTTTACATCAGCAAAGGGACTGGGAAGAAGGCAAAGGAGAGCCCAGTTCTCCAGGGTTTGCTTTGCTGGAAAGGACAGATGCTCTCACTTGCCTTCATGAGAGTGCTAAAGTCTTGAGCTGCTGAGGCATTAAGCATGCTTTGACCTTTAAGCAAAGATAAGGCTCAAAAGTTAGCATTGTTTTGCTGTAGGTTACTCCTCTGCTTAGAGCTGAGCACACTCTAAAGCCCTGCTGTGCTGTGTCCTGATGTGTTTCAGAGTGCTGTGAGCACAGCACCAGGGAGAAGGATCAGGTCCCGTGGGCCCAACTCAGCTCTGCTTTTTTCCAGCAGTATGACCAGCAGCACTCAACCAGCTCTGCTGCCTATCTCTGAGGAGGTTCACTCTCCTGAAGCTCCAAGCACAGACTAGACATCACAGCTAGGGCACTGTCCCACCACAGGTCCAGAATAATATGTCTTTCATTCCTTGCACAATTAAAAAAAAAAAAAGGAAAAGCAGCAGAGAAATCACTCCAAGCATGGGTAGATCTTCAGAGAAGTCCTTTGGGCTAATCTGCCCAAACTTGCAAGACCTAGTTGCAGGCTTGTGGCTGTTCTGGCAATTTTCCAGCTCCCTGTGAATCAGGGAACTCTGGGACTGCCACTCAAGGACAGCAAACTGTTTAAAACATAATACCTTATTCCCATCTGGTGCACTGAAATGCATGGATGCCCGTGGATGTGTTATTCTTCATTCCCTCTATAATAGAGCATGTGATACAGAGTTTTCTCCAAGGAGAAGAAGGGTGAATGAACACAGTCAGGGAATGTCATTGTGTTTCTTGAAAGCATAAAAGGCAGGGCTAAGTACTAGGGATTAATTATTATAGCTGCTTAATGATGCTAGGGATTTTTAATATTATTATTTCTGTGTTAGCCAGGGCCATGGCAACAGGAACAGAGGAGGGTCACCTGCCTGGGCTGTGCCAAATGAAGGTTTATATGTGGGTTACAAAAGTCACTGGGACAAAATGCTGATGAACATGGGACATGGCTGGGCTGGGGTTCACTTTGGCTGGCAGCAGGAACTTCCATCCTACGGGTCCAGACACTCTTGACCAGAGTTGAGGGTATTTCTAAATAATGCAAAGCTGCCTGGTGGCCTTGAAACAGCTATCCAAAAATGTCCAGTCAACCTCCTTGGTCCTGCATAAACACTGGCTTAGGGGCTTTTATACAATGAAGCACCAGTTTCTGCACTTTAATTTGGCTGCCCTAGGGTGAATTGGGAGAGCTGGGCACTGTCAGCTCTTGGTCCTTGAATACCAACTCATGTTACAGTAAAGTAGAAGTAACATGGTCCTAAGTGTGAAAGGACAATTTTTTTTTTTTTTTAATTCCTGGTTTCAGAAAGCAAGAGAGAATTATGCCCATGCATTGAAGGAAGTTTAATAAAGGTTTAATTAAGTGCCTCAATCTTGATTTAGATGTTCTCACTTCTAGTGCTGGAGCTTGGAGCTGTTAGTCATTAATACTCATCTCAGGTAACTTCCACCACCCCCAGCCCCTCACCTGACGCATGCACACACTTGACAAAGATTGCTGATATCCTCTCTGAAAACTAATGAAATCACAGTGTGATATTTTGATTTCAAGGGCATCAAAGTGATGCAAAATAATGATGGAAAAGGGAGGCTCTGATACCACTGACACAACACAGCTCTTCTTGTCTCTAGATCTGAAAGCACCTTGAGAAGGAGATCCGAATCACCCCCTGCCTCTGTTCAAGAGAAACTGAGGCACAGTGCTTTGCAGAGATGCAACCTGCACATCTGGGATGGAGCCCAGCTGCCCCAGCCCCAGGCCAACCTAACACTTACTGACCAGACTTCTCCCTGGAACAGAGATGGGCAGGAGAGCTGTGTGTATGTGTGTGTGCATGCTTGTGCGTTTGTCTGTGGGTACCCAGGTTTTATAGAGAGAAGGATCCCAGACATAATAACAAACAAAGAGGAAATCAGTTCAATGGTCAGCAGGGAAAGCAGGTCCTGCCTTGGGTGCTTGGAGTTTAAAGTGCAGCAGTGGACACAGGAAAATGCTTTCTAAAGGCTGGAGCAGCAACCAGATTTCTTCCTGAGATTATTTCACAATATTTGTAATTCTTGTTGGCTGCACAGGAGATTGGGTAGGCAGAAAGGCCTGATCCCTATTTTTGTACTTTTCAACAGAGAAGAGTGCTCCTGACCTGCAGAAGCCTACAGGAGTCCTGCAGTAATTCACAAATTACTGATCTTCAGCAGCATAGAAATGGGAAAAGAAATTATTCTATATGTTTCAATAGAGTATTGTGGAAAATTGAAGGATCATTAGCAAATGTTCTGCATATGGGGCTGGCAGTATACAGCTAAAGAACAGAAGGCACAGGTCTCTTCAGGTTATTAATAAAAGCAGCAAACATTTCCTTTGCTTACTAGCCTGAGTATGTCCAATTTTTGTTATGGGAAGAATGCCTGATGAGGATTATTACAGGCATCACTTACAGATGTGGAGATCCCACTGCCTCTGGGAAGGGTTCACCCGCTCCCCAGAGATGCTCTGGATTGCTGTGAACCTGAAGCTCAGCTAACCAAAAGTCTTTTTTTGCCCTTTCTTCCCTTTTCCCTTCAAGGCTGGCTATGCAGAACTGCTGGAGTAGACACAGTGCTCCCCTGAGGTGACTGCCCCAGCCAGCACAGGGCTCTGGGATGCCTGGGCAGCCCAGGAAGGAGCAGAGCTGGAGGGAGATGCACAGCTTGCAGTGCCGTGCTGCAGCCACAGCTGCTGCGTGTCCGTGAACTCGAAGCCTCTCCGGGTACCACAACAACCCTCTCAAGATGACTGTGCTGGTGAGAAGTGTGATATCAAAAGCTATGAGGCTTTGCCCCCGGAAAGTAGTGGGCTCAAGGCTTCAGGTTTGTTTGAGCCTTTCCCCCTCCCCCAGCAGCACTAAGACTGAATCAAGGTGAACAGACTCATCCTCTCAGACAGCTTGGAAACTGGGGCACAAAGAGAAGTGACTCACTCCATAGCTATCTACCAGTCAGAAACTCATCTATGGGACAGGAGCCTTGCAAGAAAACACAATTTTCCATAAGCAAGGTCAGCAGTTTTCTTCAGGCGCTCAAGCCTGGGGCAACCCCTGCAGCTGGCAAAGCCCTCCTGAGCCCACAACCCCACCCTGAGCCTCTCCCAGCCCAGCAGCTCTGCAATTCCCTGAGTAAGAGAAGAGGAGGGCAGCATGGTTTGGAGGTTTGCAGCCTGCCCAGCTGGCAAAGCCATGCCCCCCTTCGGCCTTGGGCACCTGAGACATGACTTGCAGTGCCCTCCTGAGCAAATGAGCCATGACTTCACAGGAATGGCCTCGCCACAGAGCAGGGACCTGATTTCCTCACGTCCCTGTGGTCCTTGCACCTTCTTAGAGGTTTCATCCACCACTGAGACCAGTGGTGTTTTGGTATCCTGAGTCTTACCTGTAAGGCTTTGTCTCTTCTTGGTTTTGGTGCCAGCCCAAGTCTCCATTGCTGCCAAAACTGACACCATCAAGAATGCTCCACTGCTGCTGATTGCTCTGGGAGTCCAGGCCTCAGGCGTTTTCCCTGACAATTCTACCACTAGATCAATATCTGTGCTTGAACAAGAGCAGAGCACTCAGAGATACCTCCAAATGCAAATAGGACCCTTGCCAGTAATGGAGAATCCATCACAGCTCTCCAAAGCTGTGCCAGTGTTTAATTAAGCCTCCTGATAAAAACACATTTTATACCTAATCTGCATTTGTCTGGCTTCAGATTGCAGCTGCTGGATCTTGTTTTACCTCCCCTAATTGGGCAGGCTTGGTGTCATTCCACTCCCATTCCACAAAATCTCCCAGCAGGACTTCATTGGACCAGGGTTACCCTAGGCATTACTTTTCCTGGCCCAGAAATGTTGCCAGGGTGGAGGGTGAGGGTTTCAGTCTCTCATTTGACATTTCAATGGGCCAGGCAGCCCATTCAGAGCTGTGTGGGCATGGGTGAGGGAGCTCATACATGTTTTTCCAGGGTCACACTGACCATGCGTTTCCTCTGGATATTCTGTATGTGCCCAATTTGTTCCCCACCTCAGACATGTTGGAGTTCCCCTCCAGGTCTTGCAGAGATCAGGATAAAACTAAGAATGCATTCAGAGCCCTTCACTTGGTTTACATCTTCAGAAGCTTGTTTTTCTCTTTTCCTTCTCTCCACCCTCCTGGACCATCTTTTCCTTTGAGGGATGGAATTGGATGCCCATCCCCGAATCACCTGGCAGAGGGACTGCAGCTGCTTGGTTCACCCTCATGGTCTGGTCCAGCTCCTGCTCTCCTGCATCCCTTCCTAACATCCTGCTCCTCCCACGGGCAGCCCCTGCCTCCTGCTCTCCCTTCCTCTGCCTGGTTTCTCCCACAGAAACAGCCTTCACCTTCCTGGCAAAGCTGTGTCCTCGGGGGACACAGGCTGTTCCTCATCCTGATGGATTGATTCAGTTTGACTTCCTCACACTCATTTATTCAGGTTTCCTAGAAAGCCTTTTTCACTGGGGGCTTCCTGAGAGAAGCAGGTGGTGTGTCCATCCACGAGTGGGTCTGTGGGCTGGGGGAGCTGCATGCCAGCCCCTGCTGTTCCCCCCAGCACTGGGAAGAGCTGTGCCAGCCCCATGCATTGGCGCAGCAAGGGCTGCAGGATCTGGCCATTTGTAGAATGAGCATCTGGGAATGTGCATCTGATCCTCAGGCCACGTGAATGGGGGGCTAAAAATAATAACCAACTGCCACTCCATTCCTCAGCAGCATCTGGGAGAGTTTGTGCAGGGAGGAGCAGCCGTCAACATCGAACACTACCCAGCAGCATCCCTCTGCTTTGCAACCTGGGTTTGTGCATGTGAAAGGGGTCAAAGGCTTCAAACTAATTTTTTTAAGAGGGTTTCTCTAGGGGAGGGCTATGTTGTGAATTTTCTCTTACTTTACCCATCAGCGGCTGTTCTGACCGGTTGAAAGACGCCCCAGTTTTGCACTTGAAACCTCATTTGCCCTTTGCAGAGGAGCTGGCAAAAATGCCCACTGTGTCAGTGAAAAGGTGACAGTATTACAGAAGGAAAGCTGTGAAGACCATCCCTGTGAATATGGGTGGAGACCACCTTTTTAGAGCAGACACTGCCTTTCCCAGCAGTGATGAGCAGAGTCCAGCTGTAGCAGATCTGCAAAATTGCTGGGGGGAACAGCCACTGCCTTGGCAATGTATTTTTGTACTTTTGGTCATCACCTTTAGCTATGCCACTCTTTGCAGTGGCACTGACCAATTGTGGGCAATGGAGTCAAAAAAGAGTCACCTGTGGTGACAGCTTTGTTAAAACGTGCTTATTCTGTAGGGTTTCCTGTCCCCACTCCTAATACAAAAATAGCTTTACCCAGAGATTTCTTTCAGTGAGTAAATACCATTTTCAACCAAGGAACAGCAGCAGCATATGGATCAGGTGCTGCACATCTCAGGGAGAAAAGCTCAGCAGTGTCCAACACAGCTCACACCTGGATTCCCTGTGGTCCTACAAAAGGGCTGGGCAGCTCTGGAAAAGCAGAATATGATTAAACCTCCCTGTGACTTGTTTCTTCCTCTACTATAAAATCAAATTATTATCACTCCTGTATTTCTTGACAAAAGGTAGGCAAATCCTGCACAGGGATGCAGATAGCAATACAGGCCTTGGTGGATGCTGACTCAGCCCCATGAGGGAGGTTTGTTTTCCTTTTTCTCCATTCCTCAGCCATCTCTGCTGCCTCAGGGGGCACTGGAATGAGCAAGGACTGAGTGGTTTCTCTCACGACCTACAGATCAGAGAAATGAGCAAGTCCTAGCAGCTGTTGAATGAGAGAAATGTTCCCTCCTGTGCCAGGAGGAGCATGAGCAGGGAAGGTATCAGGTAGCAGAGCATTTCCACAACAGGTTTATCACAGATCCCCTGGCTCCCCAAATCTAGTGCTGTAGCATTTCAGCCTTGCAGATGGGATAACACCTCCAGGGCTGGGCAATTTATGGTTTGTGGGCTGCCTGTGGCTCACAGGCTGTTCAGAGCTGGTTCTTGTGCCAGCAGGCAGCAGTGGCTGTAGGTGGGCTGCTCCATAACCTACACTCCTAGCTGGAGGCAATGGGAATAAACCCATCAAAAATTATTTTCTGGATTACACAGCCACTGAATGCTTGTCCCTCCTGCTTCCCTAGAAAGCCAAACAGGCTCTGGGAGCATTAACCCCTCCCAGCATTATAGAGATGGATGGGATCATCCATCAGAGATGGATTGGCATCTTTGGGATGACTCCATTGCCATGCAAACAAGCATGAAGATGCCTCTGCTGTGGCCTGGTTTGTACCAAGAGAAAGATCAAAGCAGTCCCTGCTCCATGGAGCAGTGGGGTGTGTGGGGTGGTGGGACAGAAAGGGTGCATTAAGAGAGGGACTCAGGAGCACCAGCCTCCTGCATTTGGCTTTCCCAGTGGGTAGGGAAATGCCTGGCTGGATTGAAGCTGTAACCACCACCAGGATGTGTCAAGACCATCCTTGAAATCTTTGTGTGAAATTGGGTCTCCTGGGAAGCCAGCCAAGAGCACAGGGTATGTAATGCCATGGCAGGTAGTGAGGAGCTTGACTCACACCTGGGCTGGGTCCCCAGGCTGTGATAGACTCCCACCTTGGGTGGGTCAGGGTGCAGGTGCCAGGTTCTGTGTCCCAAATTCTGAGGCAGTCTGGATGCCTCCCTGGCAGAAGGCAGTGTGGAGCAGAAGACAGCCAGCAGCCTGACGGAGGAGACCCGGCTTGGCAGGGAGATCAAGGCCCTGGGAGTGGGAAGGAAAAGGAGAGGAACCAGGAATGAGAACTGGGCTGGGATGGGGTGTGGGAAGACGAGCTCAAGGGAAACATCTGAGAGTCTTTCTGTGGGAGGATGAGATTTGGATTCCCCTGGAGCTGGCAGACCCACTGAGCCCTGATCCAGATGTTTCCCATGAAAGTTCTGCAGCATCCCCACCCCTGAGCTGTGCTCTCAGAAGTTCCCAGGGGAGCTGGGGAAGGCTTTTGGGAAGCAAGAGATCTGCAAGCTCCAAGATTTGGCACCTCCCAGCTGGTAGGAAACCCTACAGAGGAGAAGCCTCAACTTCTTTGCCATTTGCCTTGTGCAACCCTAGATCCAGCTCCTGGATACTGACCCCTTACATTGCATGGGAAGGAGACAGACTGGAGAAGCACAAGGAGTACCCAGGGCAGTATTGGAGTACCAGAGATGGAGCAGGGGGGCTATTAAACATAGCTCTGAGTAATGTGGTACACCCTGATGTGCTTAATGACTGGGAGAAAAGAGAGATGAGGTCAGGATGTGCAAGTGACCGTGGCATTTCTGCTGCATGTGGTCAAAACTGGTGTATTTCTCCACCACTTTTCTCCTTATTCTTCCAGTTACCCAAAACATTCACTTTTTATTTGTAAGTGTAAATCTCTCTGCATTGGGAAATCTGCTGTCAACTCTTGGGTTGGAAACCCTACGCCCTTCCACGCTTCCCAGGAGCTCCCTGCTCACACTATCTCCTCTCCCATCAGTTGTGAATCATGGACCATCAATGGCAGTGCAAGCAGAGGGAGAGCAAGAGGTAATTAAAATCCTCAGGGAGTGCTGCAGCCATCCCTCTGTGCTAAGCCTGTTGAGGCTTTCAGTTTTTCATTTAAAAATCCCCAATTTCCTACTGAAGAAGCAGGAGGAAAATTTCCAACTGCTTAGTCCCCAGCCTGTGGCCAAGCCACAGATTTACTATTGCTGCCTGTTTCCAAACTCAAAAACCTGTCTAGCCAGGGACTGATGCTCAGAGCTGAACCTCTCGGGGTGCTTCACCACGCCAGCCCAAATTGTGGCTCCCACCAGCAACACCTCTCTGCTGCATGTTCCTGAATCCAGACCATCCAGTCCCCCCACAGTGCACCCCAGGAGCAGCTCTGCATAGATTTACACCTCTGCACAACATGAATCATGTCCAGCGAGTCTTGAGCTGACCCTTGCAAGGAGCTCCTGAGGCACTGAATGAAAATTATTTATGGGTGGTTTTTATTGCTTGTAAAAGAATGTAGAAATTGGGCAGCGCCCTTGTGGTTTTCTTCTGTCAAATTATGATCAAGGTTGCTATTTTGCTGCCCAAATATTTAAGTGTAAGACAGAAATCTTTACAAGGGCTACCACATTCCTTAGGTTATCTCTATTGGTTCTGCCTGGGCCTATAAATACTAGAGGGACTACCAAAGTAAATAACACATTTGCCTGCACATATGTTGCTCCAGGGGAACTCCTATTTCCTGCACCATGGAGGTCAGTAGGTCAGGGACTTACTTGCAAATCAATAGAAAATTACCTTTCAAGTGACACCTGCATTAACCTTTGATTCTTGTTGGTCTAGATGAGGTTAAGGCCACCAGTCCCTATAGGGAGAGTCTTCCATTGCGCCTGTGATTTATTTGCATTATGATTTATTTGCATTTTCTGTTTCCCTCCTTGATCTTTGGAATTGCTGGCACAGTTCCCACACAGCATGCAGAGCCATTTCCCTGCACATTGGTTGGGAATGGCAGGAGATACACAAGGCTGTGCTTTTTGCTGACAGGTGTCAGAAACAATAAGGAAAATGTATGTGTTTGGAAATGAAGAGAAAACTAAAACAAACAAGAGGAAGCAATTATGAAGACCCAGTTGTCAACATAAGCTCTTCTGTCCAGAAGTTGTATCCTGAGCTCAGTCATTAATGACAGCCATAGGTCATTGAAAGTGAATGAGTTGTAAAAATCAAATTCACTTGTCATTACAGCTCATCTAGAAAGAAAATCACTGGACCCTACAGCCTCCAAACTGGTGTGAATCACTGATTATTTTCATCAGGGCCTGGTTCACACCTAGCATCTCCTCTAGCTTGCATGAAGAAATCAGACTGGTCATTTCATGTTTCAAATCTGCTTGTTTCTTTTGCTGTCCATCCCTGGCATTGCTGCAAGGCTGTGCTGGTCCAGCAGGAGCAAGAGCTTAGCAGAGCATCCTGTGCCCACCTCACCTCTCATTGTCCCAGGGCAGTGCCAATGTGATACAGCTCAGAACCACCCCTCACCTCCATCTCCCCTGGCCAGAACTGCATTTAGCAAAGGTATCATGGTCCTGCCCCAGATGTGTCAAAGGGGTCCTTGGACCCTGTGCTAGATGCCTTCCCCATAATTAATGTGGGAATTTGGGTGTGACCCCCTTTTCCTCTCCCCTCCCACAGAGGTTCTAAGACACCCCTTTTCTGGGTATTATTAGGCTTCAATTGTCACGCAGGATCTCCCGGACACAAATCTCTTTCCATCACTTCAGATGCTGTTTCTCACCGTATGAGGTGGCTATGTCTTTTGTTTGCTTCTAATTCCTCCTTTGCACCCCAGAGAAATGCTCCTTGGTTGCTTTGCTGCTGGTGGAAATCCTTCTGCAGAGCTCTCTGCAGACATGAGGGATGTGCTGATCATCAGAAAATAGCTGCTGTGTCCCAAGCAGCTCCTGCAAGGGCTGAATTCCCAGCCAGCCCAAGCAATCCCGTCAGGGCGTGCGAAATGCCCAGCAGGCCTGAGATAACACTGAGCAACGCTCAACTGGCAGGAGGGCACTGTGTCCTCAAGGCCACCGTGGTGGTTTGACAAAAATCCACTGGCACAGGCCACCACTCTGCCCCTGCCACCCTTCTTTGGCCCATGGGAACATCCCGGGTGCAGGGGGGACACGCAGCTCTCTGAAGCTCGGCTTCCTGTTGCTCTGGGCATGTGCATTTTTGGCCACTGGCTTCTGATTGTCACTAGGGACCTGTGGGTGCTTCTAGAAAGCAATTAACAGCCAGAATTAATATGGGCAGACCATAGGACTTGGCACTGTGCAGTTGGCAAACACTCCCTACCCCTCTGGCTTACTTCAAGCCCTGAACCTCGCTGATTGTATCCTGTTAACAGGCTTTAGTTCTGGATGCCGTTGAGAGCCTGCCAAGCACAATCTGTAGGATGTTTTAATTGGAGCAGAGAACAGTAATAAAAAGACCTTTGCCCAAGCCCTGCAGATGAGGCTAACAGGAGGGGAGGGCCGTGCCGCTGTTCGGTCACTTCCCTTGAGCTGTCCTTGTTAGAGGGAATGGACCTGAGGTCCCAATTTGCTTGCCAGCCATCTCTTCTGCCTGGCCTCTTTGTGCCCGGCAGAAATGTGCCCTGACCATCCAAAGCCACCCAGGCACAGCAGCACTGAACAATTTGCTGTGGTTCCCTGAAGCCAGGGGGGCAGTGGCAACCCAGAGGGTCTCACCTGGCAGGCTGGAACACCTGCCTGAGGGTCCAGCACAGGGATGGGAGGTTGAGACATTCCCTTCCTTCAACTGCCATGGGAACAGATGTCAAGAAGCACCTGGAAAAGAGCTTGCAATGTAATGTCCTTCTCAGTCCACTTACATTCAAGCGATTTCACTTTTCAAGGACCTTCCTGGGAACCTGAGGCGACCAAATCATCACCTCTTTAGGCCCCTTTTGAGACACCCACCCTCAGCAAATGAAGCTGGATCGCAGAACAGGGCTGGACCAAGTCTGTGCTTTGTCCCAGAGGTTTTTCCCAACAAGGCTGCTGATCTGCAGCTCTGCTGGTAAAAGCTCGAGCACTGGGACTGCTCTTCCACCTGGGAGCCCCAGCAGGCAGCAACTGTTTCCTGCTTTCCCTCCTTTCCTTTCAGTGTCTGCTTTGAGCTGCTCAGTGTTCTTGCTGTGCAACATCACACAGCACCTGCATTCTGCCTCACAAAGGGTTGCATTTGCACTGGGGTCAGGTGGTGCCCCTCCAATCTGCTGACCACATGCTGTTCAGTCAGCAGGAGAACACCAGGGGACAGGCTTCAGTGTGGCAGCAATAAAATCAGTGCTGCCACAGATTTCAAAGGAGCAATTGCCAGGGACCAGCTTGTCCACACAGTCCCTTGAGGACTGGGATATGGGGTCACTGTGGGCTTCACCAGGCCCTGCAGGTCCCATTTGGGCTGGAAACAAGGTCAGAAAGAGATCATCCTAGATTATATAATAGCAGGTCAGAAATCTAGTCTTGGTCCCTCTCCTGTAGCCCAGCCCTG
This sequence comes from Peucedramus taeniatus, assembly GCA_013400575.1. Classification (NCBI taxonomy): domain Eukaryota; kingdom Metazoa; phylum Chordata; class Aves; order Passeriformes; family Fringillidae; genus Peucedramus; species Peucedramus taeniatus. Next base: position 300,729 of record WBNO01023355.1, read on the forward strand.
CCTGGGCATCCCTACTGAGGGCAGCACGGGTGGCATGGGGCTGGATGGGGCTGCACGGGGTGGGGAGGGTGGTGGGTGTCAGTGTGGGAGCCCAGGTCCCAGCATCCCATCCCTGCTGACTGAAAGCACCATGTGTCACCCCCCACCACGCCCTGGCATGGCGGGACCTGCGAGGGGGAGCACGGCTGAGGGGTTTGACTGGGAGCTCAGTTTCACTTCCTGCCCCGTGTGGGGAGAAACCATTAAAAATATCTGACTAAGGCAGACTTCTCTGCTCTCGGTATTACTAAGCCCTCCCTGCTCCCCAGCCCCCTGCAGTGACAGTGGTGTGGGCAGAGCTATTTCACTTTCCCCTGGTTTGCAGGCTCACAGGTGGGCAGGCAGGTGTACAGCACTGCACACCTCCTGGCCTCTCCCAGCCTTGCTGGAACATAAGCCTTTCTCCAACAGACCTGGGGGCTTTTCCCCAGGATCTCAATGAGTCACAGCTTCTAAATCCTCAGAGAGGTCTGAGGATATCAAGTCAGGGTGATGTGGAAGATGCTGAGGGCCATCAGGTGGGGATCGGGTCCCAAGGATGCTCAGAGCAAAGGAGGGTTTGGGACCCTGTTTGCCAGGCACAGCATGGCTGGGCTGCACAGCTGCCTCCTGTGTGGGGCTGCAGGGGGGGAAATCTTGACAATCTCACTCTTAGCCATCAACTGATTGATCACAAACTAATTTCCTCTTGGATTAGTATGGTTACCATGAAAGATACAAGCATCTTAAGATCTGCCTCTACAACTGCAATATTTGTTTTAATGACCACGTTGACTAATGTGCACAGTACTTTACAAATCTGTAACATGCCTTTTCTTGCCAGAGCAACTTGCTCCCAGTGCACATACAGACATTGCAGCTTAGAGGAACAGAGGTTTGTAATTTGATGTATCCTCCTGCACACGTACCAGGTCCTGTGGTGCAATTAGATGCTCTCTTTTGCAAAGGCAATAGTAATTAATGCTTCTGCAGAAGCCTGGGAGTTGGGAGTGGGACAGGACACGTGAGGTGAGCTAGAGCCAGGGTTGAATGGCTATCAGAAGCTCATATCTGAAACAGTCAAGAGAAAGAACAGCAGGTCACCTGGAAAGACTGTTTTTTCTTGTTTTTCCACTTTTGCCTTACTAAACCTTTTTATTGATTTCACTGCAGATAAAGACATGAATACTACACCTACATGGTCTGTCATGAAGGCCAGTGTTTCATTCCATGTTTCCAAACTCCAGACACACTGACTCTTGGGCTAGATCCACTTATCTTGTGCATTTTCTGCCTGTCTCCAGTGCCATTCTTCCAGCTGTACTGATGACTGATACGGGATCCCATAAGAGGTTGGATTAGATTTCAAAATGGGTGAGATTAACCTGCGGCAAAATATCCACACACCACCTAAGATCTAAATCCCTTGAGTTTTGTTGCCACAGAATATCTGTGTTTTCACCCTGTTGGTAAAACCAGGTGAAAAACTGTGGGTGGGAATGTGCTGATGGCCATATTGGGCTGCAGGTAAGTGGAAGCTGCCATATCTCTCCATGAATAACTTGACTGGCACTGTTGAGCTGTGCTCCTGAAAGCTCAGGTGAGATGGCATTCCACCAGAAATGCTGAGCTCTGCTTGCAGATAAACAGGGACCATCTGGACCCTGAGTGAGGAGTCACTTGCAGAGACAGATCCAGGAGCAGATGTGAAGGATGGATGGAGCTGCCCACACGTGTCACCATCCAGTGGTGCTGACTGGGGCTGATCAGAACTGTTGCCTCCCTGGAACAGGCTGTGCCTGTGGGGAGAGCCCTGACCACTCTCCCACTGCTGTCACTTCTCATGGAGTCAGCGAGATGGAAGCAGGACTGGCACCCTGTGGGAAGGCACTGTGGAGGAGGCACCCAGAGCATCATTTCATGGCAGAAGAAGAAGCTGATTAATAAGTTCTGAGGTGCTGGGCTGAGCCCACTCTGGAGAGAGAGGGGGTTTTCAGTGAATCCATTATAGTTTTTCCTTGCAGGAGTGACATGATGGATAGCAGCAGTGGTGGGATCACTAATAGGGTAAAATATTTCCTGCACAGGTGAATCCCTGAATATAAAACCCTGAGGGCAACTTGTTTGGGGGATGCTGTGGAGCAGGAGCTGATGCTGACAAAGCCCTTCAGAATGAACATACAGCAACACTCTCCTGGAAACTAAACCCTGACAGGGATGTGCCTTTGGAGGCTGGAGGACACCTTATGCATTGAGCAGTGACCCCATTCCCTCCTGTACAGGCTGCTCCTTCAAAGCAGAAGAGATTAGTTAGAGTTTGGGGGCCATTTCTGTACAAAGTAGCCAGGAATTAGTGAGAAGTGGCTGTTTTGAAAGTTTAATTTAAAGGAGTAGGGCATTTTGCATATTATTTCATAAAACACAGGAGAGATCTTCCTTAATAACACAGATTTTTAGGAAATGTGAGGCTCCATGTGCTGTTTCCATCACTCCAGGGTGCTGCAGGTGTGTGGAGTGCTTAGGATGCTTCAGGGAGGAAGGAGGAAAAGAAAAGCGTTTGGGATTAAGTGGTTTTTGTTCAGCTAATCAAAGCTCCTCACTCAGAGCCAGGACAAAGCAGCCAAGACCTCTCCTTTTTTTTTCCATTATCACATGAGAGAGGTTGCTGTTGGTTGCCATCATGCAGGAAGTTGCAGGTTCTGTCACCCTGAAACCCTGGGCAATCCCACGCTCCAGAGCAATGCCCTGTGCTGAGCAGTGCAGCTCCTCCAAGTGCTGGTGAAGGACATCTGTCAGTCAACACTGACTCTTCACCGGTCACCCTGAGCAAGAACTGCCTCAGCCAGGTGTGGTCCTGGCCTGCAGACCCCAGCCCCAGGGCCAGGACCCACCTCCCAGTCTGCCCCAGGTTCCTGTGCTGACCAAGGGTTCTGGCCATGGGCTTTGGACAGAAGCTGAGTGTGCCTGGTATGGGGTGAGCCCTGGGCAGCAGTCCAGGGCTGACTGGTCCATGCAAGATACACTGAGCTGCTGCACCATTACCTCCTCCAGCCTTTCCAGGGCATCAAGAGTGGGAAAAAAAGGGTTAAGGGAATATGAATGTGTGTGTGTGTACATGTGGGTGTAGGACAAAGTGTGTAAATAGAGGTGAAGAACACGCCATGTGAAGGAGGATGGGGGCTCGGGAAGGAAAAACTCCTCCCCCACAAAACAGAATTCCTTTACCTGTTTTTCTCATAAAGCAGCATGAGTATGTTTCTGCTAAAGCAGCCTCCTTTCACAGCAGCTGCATTATGAAATTACTTCTTTTTAACAAATCCGTCTGCCTGCTTTTTAATAAGCAGGGCTTTCCACCATTGTATATGTGCGAGGTCTGACCTTTTCATAGGAAAAAACATTCATAACCAAAAACTATAAATAGAAGCCTTCAGACTGGAGCAGATCAAGATGTAGGTTTTGTGACTTTTTTAAAAGAAAAACAAAAAAACAACATAATGTGGGAGGGAAAGAAACAGGCTCTCTTAAAAAGTCATAAACTTCTATTATTGCCTTAAGCTTACTTAGTATTTACTGAAACATTTAATGAAAGACTTCACAGTAAGGCTTACAAGACTTCTCTATCAAAGCAGGTATTTTTACAAAGGAAAGGAAAAAAGATTAGAAGTATGTTAGTTTAGGAAAAAGGGTATTTCCTCCAACTACGTAATGAAAACTTTATACAAGGATTGTATTTCTAGAGTAAATTAGGTTTTGTATTTTGTTCATGTTCTGGTTCTGCAAGCTCTCATAATATACATGTAACTTTGCTCCTGAGTACAGACACTTAGCCTTCAAAGGGACTACTCATGTGAGAAAAGCTGATCATTCATTGTTTCCACTTCAAGCCATATTTGGTCCTATGTTTTAAGTCCCAGATGCTGAAGGTAGGTGATTACATAAGAATCTCAGCTTTCTTTTAAAAATGAGAAGAAAAATAAGTTCTAAATCTTGTGGTTGAAGAGAAAGCTTGAAAACATGTCCTCCACGGAGCTTCAGAATCAGAAGACAAATAATAATGAAACAAATCTTCCATTTAAATCTGCTAATCACAGATGTTTCTTGATTGGGAGCAATATTTGTTAAGTGTATGGCAAAGGAGTTCAAGAAAAGGGAGTACGAAACGATCAGTGCAGTTGTGGCTTTGAGCCACTGCAGCAAATCACAGTTGCCACATGCAAAGACCTTTGGTGGATCTGCTCACAGGTGCTCTGAAGAGCTTTACTTAGTAAACACTCAGGTACTTCAAAGTGAATCAAGAGGAGGCTTTGGTTAGCATGCATTTAGCCCGTCTGCTGTATCCCATGCCTCAGATTCTAGGAGATGCATATCTCCTCTGATATTTAATACAGCACAGAAAATAAATCAACTTGCCTGGTGCTGTCAGCATGAAAATAAAAATAAGATGTTAGCTGTAGCCACTGAAGGGTGCAGTGGTAATACAATACTTCAAGTCTCTCTGTTCCTTTTTGATATACTTCAGCAGCCTGAGAAACAATTACACTGATCCATATTTCATCAGGCATGGTGGGCTGAGCATCTTTTACTACCATTGTGTAGCTTTCCAAGTGTTAGCTACAGCTTCCTTAGAGAGGCATCCTTTTGCTCAGTGCCAGGATCCTTTCTCCTAAGAGGCAACAGCTCACCATCACTGCTCCCCAGCATAGCACAGTGACAGCCTTCCCTTGAACCCAGCACCTCCGGCACCGTGGCACTGCTCACATGAGGAACCAAGTCATGGGGTTTGCCCAGCACTCACAACAAAGAACTTTGTACCTTTTCTGCTGCAAGGCATTTTAGGATGAGTTTATGTCACCACTTCCCTGATAGCTATAAATATTTTTTTTCATATGTTGAAAATGGGAAGCTACTTTGAGATCGTAGAGGTGAGAGGTGGACGGCGATTCCTGCAGAGATCTCTGTGGGCACAAGCACGTGTGCACACTCACTGCACGTAGGGTTTGCCTTGTAGCTTCATTTCTCCCAAATGATGATGACCTGTTAGCCAAAAGCCTCCCAGGCAGGAATGTTTGAAATGTTTTTCAGAAGCTGCAATTGCTGCAGACATATCGAGACCCAAAAGTCACGCAAATGATACACAAACCCTTGAAGCAGCCAGGAAAGAAGTCATGAGTTCTGCCTGGGTGTTTGAAGAGAGGGGAACCCCACCATCCACGTGCAGAAAAGTGGGGCATGCATTTTGCCTAGCACCTGCTTTGTGTCTGCTCTCTGTCACTTGGGCTGAGTGCCAAGATGGAAGAGGGGCTGTCCTTGGGAGAACTTGAACTCTACAAGAGATGCCTGTTTTAGGAACAAAAACATTCCTTTCTGCAGAGCTGCCCTTGGAGTGGTCATTAAGGTGAAATCTGGGCCTGCAGAAGCTGATGGTGAAGTCCCCATGGACTTTGGTCTCGTCCAAATTCCATCCCTTGGGTTTGACTGCTGTCCAGCTGCTGCCTGAGCCTGAGCCTGGCCTGCTGCCCTAGGCTGAGTTTCCTTCTGCAGCCATGGAATGGGGCCTAGGTTGTATCTCACCAATAAAACAAACAGAATTATATGATGCAAGGGTGTTTGAGTCGTGATTTTCATCAGCGTTTCCTTTTCACTGAGCTCAAAGTCTAGCTTGAATGCAGCCTACTATTTCAGTCCCCAAGAAAAGGCTACATAGAAAATAGGTTTTGAATCAGATGCTTTACATAAACCATGGGTTTTACTAAAAGCTGATCCATTCTGCTCTTTTTCACTCCTACAATAGCGACTCAGCAGGGAGGCATTAGAAGTTTCAGTACTTTCATCTTGTCTCAGAACATTTAAGGTGGAGAGAGCAGGTAATAGTAATAATAACAATAATAATAATAATAACAACAACAATTAAATCTCTCACCACAGCTGATTTATTAGAGGAATTTTGACACACATGGACATGATAAGTCATTCAAAAATAGATCACGATTTTCTGAAATGTATCTGAAGTGCGGGAATATTTGCCAAGTAAACTATACCAAAAAATTCCTCTCACTGTTAGTCGACGGCGCTTTTATTTTGAGTTGTTTTGACTGAGTAGCAGCATGGTTCACATGGTGAATATCTCTGTCTTGATTGGGAACCAGGGCAGGCACCCAACTTTAACCATGTGCCAGATGTCTCCTGGCTGAAGCCAGCCATTAATGCATGTTCAGTCTAAGGATACACAGAGAGGGTGATTTTGGTGACCAGTCCGTGTGCCAGACACAGAGGCCTTTTGGCAGCAATGGGCTCAGTGCTGTCCTGAGCCTGGAGATGCTGCAGTGGGGAACAAAAGTGACATTTTAATTACCCTTCCTGAGATTCAGATGGATTTGGGGGAGGTTGTCCTAAAACAGCCAGGTAGGGGTTATGAAACTGTGAGGGCTGTGGGAAGATGAAACAGAGCCCTCTTTCTGTTTAAACAAAATAAACTGTGATCTCGCTTTGCTTTGCACCCAGCCTTACTTAGTCCTGGCTGATACACCTGGTTTTATTGTCCTTGCTGGAAGCTGCCTGAGCCCCATGTTGAGTTGTGATTGGGATGAGAAAACTCTTTGCACAAAGACCCTCTCAGGCAGCTTAAGGTAGACTCAAGCCCACTGATGTCTGTAGGAGACCTTTCAAGGTCTGTGGCAAGTAACATGAAATTGCAGCAAACAGAAGGTAAGAGAAGTTTGTCAAGGCTATCACAAATTAGATTTTTGTCAAAAGATTAATCATCTGTCCTACTGCTTTTTTTTTTAACTCATCCCACAGTATGGAGCAAGGAGATTGTTGCTGATTTTGACCTCAGGGTTTATTGTAATCCTGTGCTGCGTGTGGGAAAGCAGGAAACTTCCCTGCTGTGCTTGGAATTGTAACTCTATAGAGGTGTTTATACGTGTGGGACTTATTCCTTTATGAGAAGTGGGATAAATTAGACTTGAACAAAGCCAGCACAACATCGACCCTAGGGAATTCTCTGCCTGCCTATCACTCTAATGCCCACTCCATCACCCTTACTGCACTGGTTAAAGAAAAACACACTCTTGACCAATACGCAAGTATGAAAATGAAGGCTTTTCTGCTTTCTAAAGTTCCGACAGAACAAAGGTGATTGAAATGGATTGTAAATTAATTTCTGTGTGCATTAAGACTCTTTACACAGCCTGAACAGTATAAAAGAGCTCTGGGTTCACTCAGAATTAGCCTGAATAAATTCAGAAGGCCATATTTCTTTATACAGCACATAATCATTTCCAAAGCATCTGTCATAAAAGGGGATGATTGAAATAGATTTCCTAGTGGATAATTTCCTGTCTGTCCCTTGCACTCTCATCTGAGGGAGCTGAATGCAAAACTCATGGTCAGCAGTGTGAAAACTCTATTGATCTCAGTGGACTTTGGTTCAGCTCTGAAAGATATGAGAACAGATACTGAGAATTTGGGTTTCTGGAGCTCAGGGCAGCACTGTCCCTATTTGACAGAGCACAGCAAGATCAACAGGCAGCAGAGCTCCTTCCCACAGCCACAGTGTTGTGATCCCCATTCTTGTTCAATCCTCTCAACACAGGCAGTGTGACACGGGGTGATGGCAATGACAGTAACATGGACCTGTGATCTGGGAAATGGATCTCATTCTCACACAGTTGGAGATTACAGAGTAATTCACTGTTCAGGTGCTGTGGCTCAGGATGGGAAATTCTCCTATTCCGCTGGATCTTCCCCATGTTTCCCACTGTCACCCCTCCCCTGCTCCACCTCAGCAGATCACAGCAGGGTTAATTAATTTGTCTCCATGAAGGACATAAAGATGTGTTGTGAGTGTCTAGGGAAGCTCCTTACATTGCTTTCTTAATAAAAACGCTCTCTCATATCACAACACATGAATCTTCTTTCCCATAGGAGCTGGGGCAGCTGATGCAGTGGGCAGAACCCTGGTGCTGGCTGAGGTAGCTGTTGCTGACTTGAGTTGAGAATGAGATTGTCAGTGAAATGAATTGATGGTTTCAGTTCCAGATCTGGTGGAAAAATTAAAAAAAAACAAAAAAAAAAACAAAAAAACAAAAAAAAAAAACAAAAAAAAACAAAAACAAAACCAAAAAAAAACCAAAAAAAACAACAACAAAAAAGCCAACCAAAAGTGGGCTGTGTAATTCAATTCTTATTCTCAGGAAGCCACAGCACAGAAGGTGAGCATGGGGACTCATATCTCCTGCCCTTCAATAACAGCTCATGTTCCCCAGCTGCAGGAGGCAGGAGAGGGAGGCAAGGACCCTGCCTGGAATGCTGGCAGCACCCAGGGCCCCGAGGGTTTGCTCCTGTGTGTCCCTGCTCTGGGAAAAGAGCAGCACCAGGGAAAAACAGTGAAGTGGAAAACAAACCTCTATCTTGGCGAGATCCCATTCATCCCAAGACTGACTGAAATGATTCAGATATAAATATTATCATACCAGAGCTCACTGGCATTTTCATTCAAGCACAGCATACAAGGGAATTTTGGTTAACCCTCCCATGGCCTGAAGATGAAGGAGGAAAGCCAGATTCATGAGAGCTGTCAAGTCAACATCCCTGTATCTCCAGCCAGTTACACCAGTGTGAGTTTCACTGATGCCATCTGATGAATTGCAAGCAGCTTTCAAAGGTTTTGAAAGTACCCACCACATCCCTGTGAGAGAAGTAAAAAACCACCTCTTCCAACAAAGAGATAGAAAGGGGACACTGGAGATAAAACATGTGAATTTAGGAACGTGGTGACAGAGCAGTGGGGAGCAGGCAGGAGCTCCTGGCTGGTGGGAACACAGCCTTCCTGAGCAGCCAGTCAACAGGACGAGGAGCAGGAACAATGAGCTAAGCTCTGCAATGGAAACAAACACCTTTTTTTAGGCTCTCTGCACCAAACTGCTGCTGCTGCTGCTACTTTTATCACAGCATTCATTTGGGAAGAAAGCAGTGCAGCAAAACAAGGTGGACACAGAAAGCTGCACGCTGTGTCTGAGCTCACACCGGTTACCAGCAAAAAAATCCAGTTGTTAAATTATTTCATTTAATGGTTTGGGATTGCAGTGATCTTGCATGATGCTAAATCTTTGGAAACCGGATACAGCTGAGTTAATCCTTCTGAGCAGGACATGGATGATCCACAAGGGGACTGAGGACCACAAGTGGTTGCTAACTTCTTCTGGGCAGCCCAAGCCAACGTTTCCACCATGCAAGTCTTCCAGGGAGGCTCATGAGCTATTTTACAAACACATACACACGTGCACATGAAACCCCCTGGCAAAAACAATGGTTGTTTTGCATGCCAAATGTGTCAGTTGCATTTAGTTTTACGACTGAATTCACTCTCAAGTCACGGATGAAAAAAAAAAGCTTAGCGAGTGTTTAAATTTAGGGCATTATTTTTGCATTCCAGTGTAGAGGGAACCCAACAGTCTCAAACCTCGGAAAAAGGCACTCCACCTCTGCTTTATGGGCAATTTCATTCTGTTTGTGTTTCCAGAGCCTACTTCAAAGCACAGATGCGTTTCAGGTGAATAATGACAGCTTCAGAACAAGTTTTCCTTGTAACACAAATCACCTCACTAATGAAATCACGGTAAAAATTCAGAACAACTTGATATCCATCTGCCTCAAATCAAATCCTTCTATTTATATGCTATAAGTAGGGGCCTGATTCCTCCCACAATCAAATCAGGGGTGGAACTCCCACAGATTCCAGTGGGAATGGGGTCAGGTCTTTATGCTTGCTTGGTGACCATTGCCTGGACATGGGTGAGGGTGCCCTGGTCCATCCAGAGTGAGGCAGAGAACGTGCCTGTGGGTGCAGCACCAAACAATGGGGTCAGGTTCAGAAGAATATGAGGCACCTTCCCTCAGCACAGAGAATAGTTTCTATAGTTTCCACATTTCCTTCCTGCTCATGTCAATCATGCACAGGGAAAAACAATGAAGTAAAAACCAACCCCACATGGAATAAAGTAATGGGAATCCAAGAATGAGCCACACGCTGAAAAGAAAAGTCATCACATCCAAGATTGAAAGTATTGACTGTCTGGACTGCCAAATAAATCAGACTAGCCCTGGGGACTTGGATCTATACCTGTACTTACCTCTTTACCTCAAACCTCAAGGGCAAGCTTTCCTTTTGCTTTGGAAGTCTGGAGGTGGGCAAATGATGTAGCTCTTGGTTGCCTTCATGTGCACTGCTGAACCACTTTGCCTCCCTGCAGGCTGCTGCCTGCTTCGAGAGACACTCCTCTCAGATCCCATCACCTTTTCCAAAGGCTCAGCTGTGGTGTGAGGGGAGCTAGATGTCCACTTGGCTTGGCAACAAAGAGAAAAAATTGTACTTGAACCTGGAAATTTACAGGAATGCAGAGCAGCCGTGTTGCTAAGCCAGCTGCAAACCTGCTTTGCTCGGGGCTCTTCCCTTTGCAGGGTTGAAGGAATGAGGCACGTGTTGCCAAGTAGGACATCAGTGCTACAAACAAATGGAAGGCCCTTATCCCACCAGCAATCTCGACCTGGTAACGGGCAGGCAGCTAAAGTAACAAGGAAGCTCAGCTCCTTCCTACTCACAGAAAGGGGAGGCGGGAGGATACAGGTTATAATTAGAGCCACCCACAGTAATTTTGGGGAAGCTTCAGTGTATGGATTGGGATCTTATTGTTAGTGCTGCCAGTTCAGCATCTGCTTGGACTGGGCCAGTTCAGAAATCCAGTGGCCAGCACTCCCAAACACATCTCTTGCTTCTCTGGAGTTTAGCAGTGCTTTAAGCACCCTTGGTGCCTGAAGGAGAGTCACAGCAATAGGAATTTCTGAATAAAACTTTAGCCTGACTGTCCTCTTAATTTAAAGGATTAGCTCCAGCTTTGGGGACAAACTCCTTTTGGAGCCCTGACTCCTTTTTTTCAATTGGATTATAAAATGTCAGTGGCTCATCCAAACTGGATCTCCCCAGTACAGCTTCCTGTAGCTGGAAAAACACCAGTTCTGCCAAGCACTGCATGCTGCAGGTGCAGCACATTCGACAGCATCCCATGCAAAGCTGCACAACTGTCTCCTTACAAAGCTCTTGAAGCAGAGTGAGGAAAATCAGAGCCATCCCCAGCTCTCCTTCCAGCTGCCATGGAGGCTGACAGCACGCCCTGGCCCAAGCCAGGCTTGCCTGGAGCAGATCAGCTCTGTCCTCAGAGCTCAGGCCCAACAGGATAAGGGTCAGCGTGGAGGACTAAGGAGCTGATGGGGTCTTGCACCCTCCTGGTACAAGACTTTAACACCTCTTATTTGGTCCTAATTCTTGTGCTGCTGGTTCTCAGCACAGATTTGGTACCCCATCTACGAGCCTTCAGGCATCATTTCCGGCCTATTGCACCTGCATCAGTGTCCTTTTCTTTATCCCCATCCCCAGACAGGAGTTACCTTTTTTCAGAAATCCTATGTGGCCCCCTCAAAAGCAGCACAGGCCCCCATGTTGCAGATTAAACCCCACCAATGTGAAGATTTAAACCACCTGTCTGGGAAAGCTAAGCCACATCAAACCCATGTGAGAAATAGGGCCTGCCTAGGAGAAATGAGTCCTTGACAGAGGCAGCACAGCTTAGGTCGCTACGTTTGGTACTGCCCTTTTCATAAACATTCTGAATTTTGGCGCTTTTTCCCGGATCCCTGCTGCAGCACCCTTGGCCCAGCTGTGAAAGGCCCACTTTTTGCCATCTTGCTTTTAACCACCTGTATTTCTAAGCCTCCCTGCTTGCACAAACAGGCTTCAAACCGCGAGTCCAGCCCTCGCAGAGAAAACAACTTCAATTTTTTTTTTTTAATTTAATTTCTTTACCCCTATCACTTTGAATTATTTAAGCGGGGACTTGGGGGCCTCACTCAGGACTTTTGGGTGCTGCTCAGCCTGGGAAGAGCAATCCCAAAGCCATTACTGCACCGGGGCCCTCCAGGAAGCCCTGTGATAACTGCCCTGACTGGCACCCGCGCCCTGGCCGTGCTGAGGGGGAACCTTTCCAGCTGAAGGCACAGTGAGAGCTTTCTTCCAGGTAGATGGAATAGAATCATGCAGATTATGAATGGTGATGTGTCTGCAGGGGGGTGGAGACGGGGTGAAGGAGGCGTCAGTGTGTTTTGTAAATGCTTTGAAATGTATTTGTGTGTTTCTGAGATGAGCCTTACAGAAAATACCTGAAAACTGGTTTTGCTTTTCCTAAAGCATTGGCTCTTTCAGGCAGCAGCTTTGCCAAAAGTCATTAATCACATCTTTATTAACAAGGGCGGGGGAACAGTGACCTCAAACAACCGAGGAAAACAACTAAAACTACATTCATTTGAAGGACCGCTTTGTAAAATATCTTCTGGCCAGCACATGCTACTGTTGATGGGTATTTAAAGTGTGCTGAGTCTTTGGGATATATTGGGACTTCTGCACAGAACCAGGACAGGACTCGGCCCAGGGCTGTGTTTGACTTATATTTATGTCTCCTGGAGTAAAAGGGGAGAAAAAAGAAAGGTTTTTTAAAGATCTTAATGCATTTTTACTATACTGAGGTGCATCATGTGAGTGGGACAGGCTAAATGCACTTTCCACTTCCCAGGTTTCAAAATTCACAGGTTCATGGATGTCATTATGTGTATGGTTTAAATCCAGAGGGAGCATTGTGATCACTCAATTCCTTCTAGCTTCAACAGCCTGTTTGCTCTAAATATCCCAGCTTGCTGCTATCAACATGGCACTGGGTCCACCTCATCTTCCACCATGTCACTCAGTAAAGTGACCATTTTCCCAGTTAAAAATGCAGGCAGCTGAAAGAGCAGCTGCATTAAGTGGGGCCAAACACACACCACAGGGACTGCTGCTCTTGGGGTGAGCAGGGCCGTGGGTACAGCCCGTGTGCCCCTGCCTTGTCCTGACAAAACTCTGTGTTTACTGCACGCTCCCTGCTCTGAGACAGTTTGTCAGCTGGGGAATGGGGATTGGTGAGAGAGTGGGGACTTTTGAGGGGATTTCTGGAGCCTGCCTCAAGATGCATTTGTTGTGGGGCGGGCTCTCAAAGGCAGTGTGGGCAAAGGGCAGGTCCCCACCTCGGGCAGGATGCCAACGGTGCATCGCGGTAGGCACAGTGTAAACCCAAACCCTGGAAGGCTCTTGCCACTGATAACACCCATCTGCTGTGGCATCATGTCCGTTGACATAGCCTTAATTAATGATATTACCAACTTAATGAGGAGATAAACCACCGATCCCAACTCCTGTTAAGAAATTGTCTTAAATACCAGTCACTAATCACTATGGAGAAACAGATAGTGGGCCAAAATGCACACCTGGAGTACAGAGGTGTGGCTCCTGTGTTTTCTGGTGAAGTTGCATTTGTTTACTCCAGGACTGACTATGAACCATCCTGATTAACACATGGCGGGTGTGCGCTGGGCGGGAAGTTGTAAACAGCCACAGCCTTAAGTAATGGCACTGATCTTGTGCAAGACCTGTCATCCAGATGGCAGCAGGATTGATGGCTGTGGAGATCAGCAGGGTGCCAGACCGGGGTGCAGATGTGCGTGGGAGTGCACCAACCCCAGGCTCGCTCTTCCCAGACCCTTAGCTGGTGCAGAGGGGCTCTCCAGCCACCTCTGAGCCCTGGGATGCTTCACACGGATTGTCTGGTTGACGTGGCTTTAGTAATAGTGGACATCACCATAATGGACATCACTGTAGTGGACATCAGCAGGTGATGTCCACTATGGTGGCCAAGAGCTTTTTGGGCCATTTAATTGAAGACGATTTGCCAGTTGTAACTAGATTTCCTGCCACCATTAGTGCGGTGTGGATGTAACTTGTAAAACAGGGAAGGGACCTGTTTCACTGTACTGATTTGATTCTTTGGCTGTTACTTTATTTCCTTGCCGTTGTTATTCTGATCTAGTGAAATTAGAAAGGCATGAGCAGCCTATTTGGATCTGAATGTGTGAGTTCCTGCCCTGCAGAGCTTTCAGTAGAGATTAGATTGTACATGCCATTGTGTGGGGGAGATGTGCCATCAGGCAAAGGAGGAACAAATGCAGGCGGGGCGGGAGCAGAGAGACAGGAGCGATGTGTCTGCATGAAGCTGCCTGCTGCTCGTGGGGTGGTATCTCCATCTCACTGATGGCTGGTGAGTATCTCACAAAACATTCACTGCCTTTGGTTTCTTCAGGGTGTTTAGCTCCTGGAATGTGTGAGACAAGGCAGCCACATCTTCCTCACATTAACCTTTTAGAACTTGTCCTGGGAGAGCCTAAAATTAAAACTATGCATAGAAACCTATGCCAAGCCTCATGTTCCTGAGCAGACTATAGGGGATCCTGGTCCTTAAGAACGAATAATCTTCCACGTTGCTGGATGGGTAGATATGCACTCAGTTTGCTGGTACCCAAATAAATCTTAAGGGATTCCAAGGATTTTTGTGCCTACACGACACCCAACACAGACACCAGGAGCAGACAAGACTGGCACACTGTGCCACCAGGCATTCACCTATTTCAGCTACTTCACTCTAGCCCTCTGTGTTTCTATTCAGACAGACTGTTTCCTGTTGAAAGAAAAAAAAGGTGTTTGTTTGTTTTTTTAAGTGATCATAGGCATGCATATATCAGGAAAAAAGAAAGGACCTATCTTCTTCTTACATCTCTATTATTTCCATTGTTCAGGTATGCCTCGGGTACTTTCCCAGACATGTTGCCTTCTGTTTTTAACATTGCCATCTGGGAATCAGATACTGCACATCTTTTGTGGTGCTGTTCAGCAGGGAGGGAATTTGTTATTGCTCCTCACAGACAGTTCTGGCTTGATGCAGACGGATAGCTCAGGGAAGAGGGATGCCATGGGCTTTGTGGCCACAGCATTTCAGCTCGGGGAAAAGCTATGGCTGTGTGTGCACTGCACGGCTTGGGATGAGCTGAGAGAGTTCTCATAACACCTGGAAGCCAGGTGATGTCCATGGGCTCCAAACTCCTCACTGCTGGGAAGCTATTCAGTGAGTTAATCCTGCACTGGACCCTCTTCTCAATCTGGCACACTTACTGAGTGTGCCTTTAATAATAATAATTTGCTTTTTGTAAATCTGAGGAAAGCAGAGGTGATCTCCACACAACAGGCACAGACCAAAACAGACTAAACTCCAGGGCACTTGGAGCTTGGTGCAGGAGCAGATCCAGAACTGAGCTTTGTGGCTTGGACCCATCTCTTGAAGTTGATTCTGGCAATTTCCTGATTCAGAGCCTGATGCTACAACCACAAACCCTCCATATCCCACCCTCTTTGGTCTCCATCTCTGTCTGGTCCTTTAACTAAATACTGCTCAGTAAATGCTTACAGATTCAAGAGAAGAGGCTGCTAGTTCAAAGTCTTGCATTATCTGGGCAGCTGGAAAGGAAAATTAAGAGCAGCAAGAACCAAATCAGAGCCAGGAAAAAAGCCTGGCTTTGAACAGTGACAGATACCTGCTTAAGACATATTTCTCCATCCTTTGTTACACCCACTGCTGAACACAAAAAGTTACTTTACCAAACTGTGCAACAACTTGGAAGTTCAGGTGTGTTACTCTGCAGTGGGCTGCTCCTGACTCTGGTAATATTGTGAGATTATTGTTCTTTGTAATAGAGCAACAATCTTTCCAGCCTAGACAGCAGAAGAGCTGCCACCTTGATATTGTTACAGAGCTGCAGGTGAGAAGGGTGGAACAATACCCCTATATGACAGTGGAGAAGACATTGTGGGATATCAAGAAGCAAAGAAACTGTGACAGTGTGCATGTGTGTGGTTTCTTCTTTAAAAATAACCTCTGCCGACTTTCTATTTTTTTTTCTTTAAGACACAGTGGCTAAAAATGTCCTTTCAAAAATATATCAAGCCTGAGGCTGGCCCTGAAAGCACTTAATGAGGGGTAAAAGTGGTTGAAAAAAGGAAAAATTCCCATGCTATTCCTAGCACTGACTCCCCCACTTCTGCATGTAAACTGCAGCTGGATCACACTAGAGCATTTCCACCAGTTTCAGACCAATACCTGGCCCACTGAGGGCAGATGATTGGAAAGCAGAGACTCTACTGAGACTTTTATTTCCTAAAGGCACTGGGCACCCCATCATGTACATCCCCCAGCATGGCACAGCATCTTCAAAATCATGAGGGCATGACAAGGTTTAAAGCAAAACTGCACCACACAATAGGATGAAACCAGTTGTGGACAACGTGATGGAAAAGCTGTTGGGAAGCTGAACTGAGTGAAGTTAAAAGCTGTGACTGTTATTCAGCCTTTTAAAAATGAAAACCAGGCCTTTCAGACAAATCCTATTATGTTCTTTGGAGAAGTTAAAACTTTTGTTGAGAAAAGTGACTTTGGATGGGACAGATTTTTGGCGAGGTGCTTGACTTAGCAAATTCTCTTACAAATATTAATAGCATGATATGAATAGCAAAAGCTCTGCATGGCTTAGAGAGCAGTGAGATCAAAGTTCTTCCAAATGAGCAGTCCCTGAGAAGTCACATTCCAAGAGGAGACCCTCAGGGAGTGACAGGACATCACTAATTTTCAATGCTTATACCCAGCGCACAAAAGGTGACGCACAATGACTGCTGTCCAAACCTGCAGGTGACACCAGGCAGGTGGGGAGGTGGCTGATGTGGAGAGGTGTGGGTCACTGGCAGGCAGAGCACATATGTTCAGGCAGCCAAGGAGACAGGGATGCAGCTGCCTGTGTGGAAGGAGAACACCTACCTTGGAAAGCAGAGGAAGTTAGGAAAGGACGCAGGGGGCAAGGTGGACATTGCAGAGTGATAAGGTGAAGACAGGAGATGCAGACTGAAGTATGGACCAGTTCTGGTTCCACAGAGGGTCTTCAACAGAAAAATAATTTGCCCTTTGCTGGTCTCTGCATTTTAACATCAGAAGTTAAGAGACTTGAAGGATTTAATGTGCTAAATTCATCCAGAAAATGAGAGGCGGTGTCATTATATGTGAAAGCGCCATCCGGACAAAATGAGGGTAGGAAAGAGTCTCTAACTTGGGCAGGTAAGGCCCCCAAAAGGAACACCACAGCCCAGAAGGTTCAGTTAAGAAAGTAGCATGCATTGTATCAGTGAAGACACTTACACTTTGGAATGAGCTCCAGAGGCAGGATTGGATCCACGTTTCTTGATGCCATCAAATCCAGCCTGGCTGCCCTCCTAGGAGGTCTGATTGAGATCAAGCTGTGCTTTGCCAAACATGAGTTAAACACAGAGGTGAGGGAGTGATAGTCAGGGATCCTAAAGTGCTGGAGCCCAGGAGGGAGTCTCCAGCCCTCCCTTGCAGCCATGAATTTTGGGACTAAGAACTACAAAGCTGAATAAGAAAAATATCATTTAAAAAGCCTGTTGCCTCTTGGAAGGTACAAGAGGGTGAGAAAGCAAGTGAAAAAGCCTGGGTGATCTTGGTAACTACTTCTAAACTGAAACAAACATCCCCAAAACCCCTCAGTCCTTTCTCTTATTGGCCTTTCAATGCTGTAAGTGGAATAAACTGATTATTTAATAGATGTCTGTTGGTAGTGATCTTTTTAGCACGCTGGCAAATTGCTCCTGTTTGGTTTTGGTTTAGGTTTCTTGAACAACTATAGTTGAGTTTTCACTCTTTGTTTGCAAGTGTTTGTTTAGGACTTGCTGAGAATAAGTTAAACACAACAAATGAGCTCTGGACAGAGTTTTAAAAGAGATTTATTCTGTGGTCATTCATTCTCCTCTGTCAGGAAGCAAGTCCCATATGCAGGCACTGCTTCTGAGAAAGTTTTTTCCTTATGCTGACCACCATCCTTGCTTGGTAATGGTTGCAAGGCATTAAGCTGAAGACCAAGGGCCCAATCCAGAAAGATAAAAATCTCTACCCTAAACATTGCCTGGCAGTTAGTTCAGGTATTGATGTACTATTAGAGATGGAGTTGGAGGATACTGAGGAAAAAAAGTCAAGCCATGAAATTCCCACTGAAAGTCTGTGGCAAACCTAGGATTAACACCAAAACCACACAGTCTGTGTGTCTTACAAGCCAAGAATGAACAGGGCAGGTAGTAAATCTAGAAGAGCAGTGCGAAGGTCAAAAGCTCAGGAATTAAAGAGCAGTGAAAGAATGAACCAGAAGTACAGCTGTTGTAGGAAATAATTCATGCAATGTTGATCATCTCATCCCCATATGCTTGTAATAATTTTGACAAGCATTTCATTATATCTGTTGTTATTAAGAAAATTATTCCTTTAAGGGCAAAACCTAACTATATTTTTCAGGTCAACTTGATTCTGGGAATCAGTCTCACTTGCATGTGGTTTTTGCTATCGGGCCAAACTTAATCCCTGGTGTATTTCTCTTGACTCGGTGGAGTTATGTTGAATATCAGCTTGGCCTAAGGGCCTTCAGTTATATTGCCAATGGGTTTCTTTAAAGGGATATTTCCCTACTTTGAATGCAGTGATTCCGGGCAGTGATTTTCATTTTGCAATCTGGAAGAACTCCTGCATATCTTAATGAAGTTTTAGTTACTCTGATCCTGAAGAAGCCTTCTTTGGCAGAGGATGACTTGTCTCGAGCTGGTCCGGCTGCAGGCAGGGGTGTGCGTGTGCTGGGGCTGGTCTGTGGATGGCAGCCTCGAGAGCCAGCTGCCAGGTGCCTTCCCCCTGCAGAAAGAGCCTGGGAAGAACCACGGGAAGGCACCTGAAACACACAACAGCCCCACAAAGCAGCGTGAATGCTGTTCACAGTGTTTCTGATTGACAGAGGAGCATCTTATCTTCCCCCGAAACCTCTGCACCCAACCCTCCAGGTGTGCGTGTGTGTTGGGAGGGGAGCCAGGATTCTGATTACCGTGGGGAGCAGCTCCTGGTATGCATCCTTTACTTGGAGAAAGGCAAAGAGAAGACCCAAAATAAGAAGGATAGGTCTTCCAGCATCCTCCGCCCTGGACAGCAGGGGCTGAGACATGTCACACGTGAAGGCAGGTGAGTGCACACCCAGGGTCTCTGCACAGACTGCTGCTCCCTCAGGAGTCCGTGCAGGAGAGGCTGTCACAAGGGAACTTCTCATCTCTGGAGAAATAGATTTGTAAACTGATGGGTGCAGGACAGTATCACACCTGCTGAGATGGTTTAGTGGCACTCCCCCTGCCCTGAATGTCCCATGTGTTGCCTGTTTCAGCTTGCTTTGACAGCCAGATTACACCCCAAGTGCTCCAAATCACTGCAAGAAAAAAAAAATTAAAAATAGGACAAAAAACGAAGAAATCTTTTTTGATCTTGCTTCATGCAAGATGTGAAACCTACTGATGAACCTGAGTGTAACCAGCCTCCGGTTATTTGCTTAAAACTGAGCAACACATGAGGCTGATACTGCAGTTCTCAAGAGAGATTTGTCCCTGGGACAAAAGAGACCTGAAAGAGACCTGAGAGAGCCTGGAGCTAGGTTCAAACAGGCTGGGAAGCGTTATGCAAAACAGCAGCACATAATGTAGGGTACATGATGTTCTTGTGAGTTTCTAAACTGAAAAATCTTCCTGTAGGGACTGATGATGGGCATGTCATTGAAAAGCCAAGTTTGCCTTGCTTTGCAGAGGACCCATGTTCTTACTATGACTGTGTCTGCTCAAAAGAGACAGAAGACTTTTTAATCTTGATGACTTGATATGATGGGACAAGCCAAAGTCTGAGCTCTAGGGTTGCTGTGGGGTGCTCCAGCACACAAGTGTGCATCAGAGGAGGGCAGGGCTTGAGGGAGCAGGGCTCAGGGGTGAGCTGCTTCTGTCCTTCTGCAGCTGCTGTCAGCTTTGCACAGCTGTGACTGGGATCCAGCAGCCTGTAAAGCACAAAACTACTTCAATAGGGTTTGGATCTACACAGCATCACATAATGGATTTAATTACCGTGAGGGAAGAGAGTTGATGTGATTTCTCTACAGTACAGCTCTTGTGCAGAAACAGGTGTTGATCCAATCACCATCTCTGGAGATCCCAGTTCTCCCCCATCCTGCCATCTCCATATGTCTTCCTTGAAGACCATCTGCCTTGGCATATAGCAAACTAAAGGCAAATAACAGTCACCAACCTCCACTTGTTGCTCCATTCTCCATCTCAGGGAGACCAGCTCTGAAGGTGATTCTCCTAAGGAACAGTGGGAAAACCTGGAAGGCTTGGGATCTGTGTCATGCAAAGCAGGAACTGGCTGACTCAGAGAGCAGAAATTATTTGCTGTGGTGTCTGGAGACCTCTGAACAGCTGCAAAATCCCAGTACTGAGATCTCAGTAAGGTTACAGTTGTGATTGGCTGGGCACATTGCCAGGGTGGAAGATTCCAGGATCTGCATCCTCCTGGGAACACCTAGCAGCCAACATAAGCTTTGTAAAGACACCTGAAAATCCTTACTTGAAGCTTGTCAGCTTAACATTAATAACTGGGAGGGAAAGGGTTTGGAGCCACTGCAGTGCAGCCTGCGAGGTGAAGCAGAAAAGCAAAATGGAGGAGAGAAGGGAGTCAACTCAGAGAAAATCAGCCATGCCTTTTCAAAAGCATGACTGGAAACGTGCTCCCTCCCAAAGACTGGCTTGTTTTTACAGGATCATACACACATACACAGAGCAAAAGTAAAAATAGCTAAGGGGATGATCATTGCAAACTGCACCAAATAACAATTCAATAATACGATTTTAATTAAGAAATTCACGGCACCAAATAAATTCAAGATTTGGCACAACAGCAGTGTCCAATAGCCATAAATAAAGCAATTTGCTAATGATTGCACATTCCATCTCATTTTCCTTGATGTTTTCCATGGCGTCATTCCTCTGAACCACAGGTTTTCTTTTAATCTCATCTCAATCTACACCACTATTAGGTGCTGTGCTTCTTCCTTGACAGCACTGTATTTGAATGGCCACTAACCAAAGCCAGGGAAGGTGAGGCTGGAACCCAACCTTGTCTCCTCTAGGCTGAGCCCCAAGAAGGCTGCTGGTCACGCCCCAACTGCACGAGTCACTCACACATAATCAGCTGTGGCTAATTCAGAGCCAGAACCACCCCCGTGGCCCCTAACAGCTTCTGCACTTGGGATTCAGTTGGCTCCACAGGTTTGACATGTCATGACAGAGACATTTCTTCTTCACACAGCTCATTTTGTCCTGAGCTAATAAGAGATTAACTAACCCATAGCAGCAAATCAGCTGCTGCTGGTCTAGGGAGGGCATCTCAGGTTCTCTCCTTAACGAGCTTCACATTTGGCTTTTCTTAGCCGAAGGAGAGATCATCAGCACAAACATCCTGCCAGTGACACGGTCCTTATCTGACAGATGGAGCCCAAGGAGAACTGTTTGCAATGACCTAATGTTGTTTGCTGCTTACCTGGCAAGACACCAGTGAGCTGCTTCTCCCATGCCCTGAGAAGTCACTAAACAGATGCTCATGGCTCCCAAACAAAAAAAAAAGTCTTCACTCTTCTTAAACTACGTCAGGGTTTACAACAGATCAAAAGCACTTTGGAGCCACTTTGTCTCTTTGGCTGCATGCTGGGTGCTTGTGGGACCCTGCTTCTGCATGGGGTTGTCCCCTCTGTGCTGCTCTCAGAGCCCAGGGGAAGGCAGGACTCAGTGGCACTTAGTGTGTCCTGTCGGGAGATGATTAACCATTTTGTCACCACTAAACCACAATGGGAACATCTTCCTCTTTTTCTCAGTCATTAAGTTTTTTGCATACTGGAATTATATGCATTAAACAAGGAAGTTTTCCAGTAGGTGCACATCCTTGAGTCTTTCAGTAGAAAGCAATTTGAGTGTCCATAATCACAGAGTATCTGACAAACCACAAAAAAAAGACTTCTTCATTTTAACTTCTTTTCCCCTAAGATAGGCAGGACCTGAAGTCGGGGTTTGACAAGCTCAGAATTACTTTGCCATTACCATGAAATCCCATTCTAGAGGAGCTTTGCCATTTGGTGTTGCTGAATCTGCTTCATTCCTCTTCAGGTTTCCACCTCAAAATTCTTCTTATTCAGTCCTCTTTTCTTATGCAACTTTATAGGCTGTGTTAGATGGAGATAAGGAGGCCAAGTCCTGAAATGATCTGTCTGTTCTATTTTGCAACCCCAGTGACAGCAAATATTAATGTACATGTGTTCACTGCCCAACTCGTCTGACCACTCTGCATGGACATTTTGATGACAAGCAAAAGCCTTCCACACAGTGACTGATTCTCCAAACACCACAGAAATATGGTTAATGTTGTTGTGATCTCCCAGAAGTGCTCTTCTTTTGCACCCCTCCTGCTTTTTTCTTGCACATCGAGGTCCAGCATTTCTCTTGTGCCAAGCTCTTCCTGAACTGTGCCTGTATTACACAACTGTGCCCTTCAGACTGAGGCAAGATTAAAGGTGTCCAAATTATTAGGAAATCAGAGCAGTGAAAGGTCAGGGATCTTTCTATTTTCTCCCAGCTTGGTAGGTGGTTGCTGAAAAATCACAAATGCACTTTGAAAATGAGGGGCAGGAGGTGCAGCTTTCCAAGCACTCCTTGGCATTCATGTCTGTGAGTGAACTATTTACAGGTATGGCAAAGCGTTACTAATCTCTGAGCTATTTAGAAAGGAAGTATCTCTAGGATCTCCTCATTTTTTCTTCCCTGTTTCTCAAACACCATTGAGTCACGCTGAATCTCCTCCCCTCTTGAAAAACTGCTTTGTAGAGCTCCCTGAAGAAAGAGAAATGTCCCTGGACAGTGAAACAAACAATCCCAAAGGGGGTTGATCATGACCTAGTAACTGGATAAAAAATCCTGGAGACCCTGGAACGGAGAGGTCAGTCCAGAGGCTGCCTGAGGACTCAGCTGCTCTCAAGCCCCAGGGAGGAACTCTCTTATCAGGGCTTGGAGCCCAGCTGGAGACAATCTGGACCTGACCCTTCTCAAAGTTCACGTCTGTTTGGATGGAGGGCTCTGATTCAGACAAATCTCTGCTTTCAGACAGCCTCTTGGAAGACAGGGCTGCCAGTTGGCTTTGCAAGGCTTTGCTGGATGTCCACTTATTTCTGAGTTTTCCCTGTTTCCTTCCCCTCCTCTCCAGTATGCCTGTCTGCATCTGGCTTCTCTATCAAACTTAGCCCCAGATGTATTACATTGCAGCTTGGTTCCCTGGATGCTGTTGCAAATGGCAAGAAATTCTGAACAGAATTCCCAAAGAAAGCCATGCTGAAGAAAGAGCTGAGAAAAAGGGAAACCTCGCCATTGCTATTTAACTTTTTCTGAGCCCATACTTCTTGTGTTGCTAGAGTTTCAGAGAAAAAGGAAGTGTGTACAAAGGCTGCCTTGAACAACAGGGGGATGCTGGCTCAGGCAGTGAAGAGTGAAAAGAAGAAGTAGGCACTGTGAGAGAATTGGTAAAGATGAGGTGGGTGAAAGAGGTGCTTCAACACCTGGTCTGTGAGCAATGGGGACAGGACAGCCATTGGAACAGATGGGCTAGGCAGTGCTTGAAGAACAAACATGGAATAAAAGACCTTTGAAAATAAAAGAAAAAAACAGGGATTTTCTTCACAGTAGGATAATTCTGAAGGGCAAAAACCAAGGGACAGTGTCCCTGCTTCCAAGCATAACCTGATAAATAGCAAAGGAAGAAAGCCAGAATTCCTGAGTTCTGGTTTTAGCACTAACTTCTCTACCAGAGCACCTACTAATTGCAGATGCTGCAGGCAGCTTTCAATAGAAAACATAAAAACATGGAGCAGGGTCCTCAGTACCAGGAATAGGCAAGTCAGGCTTGACTCAAGGGGATCTAAGAGCATTTGGTGCCTCATATCTCTGGCCAGCTTCTGACCATCTGAGAAATGGAGCATGTCTCACCTGCCACAGACGGTGCTGGGAGGTTAATAATGGCATTTCACATCTGAAGCCCTGTGACAGAAAGATGCCACGTAACACCACGCTTTATTCTACCCTAAAGCCAAAGTCTCCTCCACCCAAATAAATATGTGTTTGTGTTGCCTGCCTCCCATTTTTAATCTACTAGCGATTCTTACCAGAAAAATAATAAATAAAAAGCTCTGGCCGTACAAATGTGCCAAGAGCTTGGCTTATCAGCAGGATTCTAGTCTGTCACTACAGATTTTGGCAGCCTTGTGTCAAGAAAATGAGGCAACCCCATTCCTGGGAACCAGTGTGATGGAAAGCGCTTCCAGCTGATTCGGATTGTTTATTCTAGGTGAAAGTTTGCAACATTTCCATTTGGTTTCACCACTGTGAGCTTTGCCAGGACTTTTTCCTAAGCAAATGAATGTTTTCTCATTTCTCTGCTTGATCTCCTACTTACAGGGTTAGTTGCTCCATTGCTTTTGTTACTCTGGAAGGTGTTTACTTGGTCAAGAATGGGTTTCAGCTTGCGAGACGTGCAATGCTTTCGTCTCCTGCTGACTTTAGTTAGACTGAAGGCTAGCATGAGCAAAGGATCTGTAGTTTTGAAGAAGGACAAATTATGCCAGTAGAAAAGCCAAAACCTAGGCAGGAATGCATTAAGTATTATTATTACATTTCTATGCAAGTATTTAACCTGTTAGTGCTTCCACAGAACAAGGAAATGCATGGAAAATACTCCTTTCATGGTTCTACAGTGCAGATTAGCCTGGCACAGGTTGTCAGCCCATACCTGCAGCCTTGCAGAGCTTTGACCTAAAGAAATAAGGTCAGTCCAGCCTTGTTTAAGAAAAGTTGAGTCAACTGTATACAGGGATTTCTCCCTCAGCTTGAGCCAGTCCCGCATAGGGGCAGAAAGTGTACTTCCAGGAACATATTGGTCTGTTTTCAGCCTAAAACAACTGTTTCCTCATTCTCTTTGTTCCTCTCTGTAATTTCTTCTTTCTGCAGCACTATAACCAAGTTCCACTTTGAAATGAATCACTCTTCTAATGCTCATTAAATTAAGGAACTGACCATTCTGGTAAGACTCATGCTGACTAATTGCAGGTGTTGGTTAAATTTCCCCAATAAAACTTCTACAAAATCAAGGCATTCCTAGCTGCCATTCAAATTCTGAGTATCTGAGGAGTTTAGAAGATCCAGTTAGGGTGATTTTCTAAAAGGAAATATCTCACAATCTATTGCAGCCTGTCTGAGAATTTGACCCTTTATTTCCAAATTCAGCAGGGTCATTCACGGCCAGATCAATGCCAGCTCTTCTGACCAGTTCACAGGCTAAGCCATGATTTATAATATCTGTTTCTCTTTGAAGGAAGTGCTCCTGGCATTGCAATGAACAATTCATTCACATGGTCAGATCAAGATCTGTGCCCTCTGTTAAAGAATCATGGTTAGGATGTAGATGCTGGAGTTGGGGCACTTCAATCAGACAACATGTAATCCCTAATAATCCAAGTGTCATCGAAAACTCAAATATCATCCGATCCCTGTGACATTAATCATGACCCAGAAAATTCTCCACTTTCCTTTTTCCTGTTGTGCTCACAGGGAAAATAATGGACTCAGAAATATCCCTTCTCCAGGACTACACACAGATTGGGTGGGGGGGATTGACAAAAGGTGGTCTTGTAGTAAATCCCAGAGTGAGCCTCCAGAGATAGTTTACATGAAGCACTAGTTTGATGCCACATTTCCTGTGGCAGCTGGGTGAAAACTGTGCTCCCCACCTGTGCAATGGAAGCAGTAATCTCTTAATACAATGCTATTGCTTGCCCCACATTGGAGAGAGGAATTTGAGGAAACTCTGCCACTTCCTGAAAGTTTTCACAAAGTGTGTCACAGGAAGGCTTCAGTCTCCAGGTCCTGCCGTTTAATAATAAACCTGTTGTTTATTTTGTGGAGCTCATTTCCTAGACAGAGTAGCAAGAAGATGTCATAAATACCTGTGTGCTGCACACACCTTTCCCGTGGTACCCTGTGTCCCAGGCACCTGGCAAAGGCAGCCCAGCACTGTCAGCCCCACTGAGGCTGGGGAAACTGAGGCACTGCTTGTGCTGCAGTGAGGCAGAGGCACATCCAGGCACTCCTGGCTTTTTAGCACCTGTGCCTCAACCACAAGGCCAAATTAGTACTGAAGGGACCTGTATTTTACTGTCCCCTTCTTCTGCATTAATTAAAACACATCGCTGCACACTTAAGCAATTTAAATGTTTTGGAACGAGTCTCAGGACGGCCAAGGGCGTTCAAAGTGAAGGGAAGGCTGGCAACCTGCCCTCAGCTCACTGGCTTTCCTGTCTATCACAGGCACACATCATGCATTACAAAACTGTGAGATCTCTGCAGACCCAACAACAATAATACAGTTTAGGGAAAAAGCTGAAGTCAGAAATCCCTGGTCTTCCTGGGGCTCCATCACATGGACTGGCTGACAGCATCTATGCTGATCTTTTTCAGTCTACACATTTTTCTTTACATCTCTCCTCTATGAAAAGCTGTGGGAACTGCTATTGCAAGAGATAACACCAGCACCAGGTTGTCTGCTGGAAAGCCCTACTAGACCTGAGTTTAGTGTATATACCTTGCTCTTGAGGATTTCTGGGGAGATATTCAAGGCAAGAAAGAGCAAAGTCATAGCACCTCAAACAAAATCCAAGGCTGGCAAAGACTGTGTTTTGCCCTGAAGGTGATACTGAAAGTCAGGGTATATGTGAACCTTTCTCCAAAGGTCTGTTTGCCCTCCTGTCACCTATCGGTCAACGGCAGGAGGAGGCACCTCAGGTGACCTCCAGAGCAACTTGTGCACTGTGGACTCCAGGCAGCAGACAGCTGACTACAGTCTAGAATGGAAATGAAGGACTAATTAGCCCAGGGACATTCCCTTTTGTATTTTAAAGTAATGCAAAGTGTCTTTTCACTTTCAGCTCTGGATTTGAGGCCTAAGATGAGGAGTCACTGCCATTAGATCCACATCATCACAATTGTAACATCAAAACAAGTGCTGTATTAAAAATAAACACAACAGGCATTCACTGACTTGATTAAAATGTATACATATGGGTGAGGTCATTTTAATAAATGCCTTATGCACAGACATCTGCATTTCTTACCATGGCCCTAGGCTTGGAGAAGGAGCACTGTACATCCACAACTACCTGCTCTTGTGCAGTTGCATCATCCCGAGCTCTCTGGCTGTTCAGAACATCTACCACAACTGTCCTGATCACATCCCTGTGCATTGACCTCCCCTTAACACTCACAAAGGCTACAAGAAACACAGCCACAGTTTACCACATTAGCTGGACATCTCTGATCTCCATCAGGCCACCATGTCAAGGTCCTCCATCTCCTCTATTAATCTTTTGAAGACAGATTCTGATACTGTTTGGAAATAACTCACTGAAAATATTGTCTTGTCTGTATGCCTGGAAAAGACTCCACTAGTTAAGGGAAAGTCAGCTGGACTTTCCAGAATGACACAAAAAACTGCAAAGTCAATAATGTCCATATTCACACTGATGAAAATCTTCTGTATGTTGCTGGAAAAAAAAAAAAATCCAGGACTGAAAGCCCTGGCCTTATGTGCCTTCCTAGGTGGCCCTGTGCTGAAGCTTCTGCACCTCCCACTATGAACTTCCACAGGTCAGGTGAAACAGCACCTTCTGCAGCAAGCCCCTAGAGCTGGTAACAAAGCTGGCACCACAGTGGCTTTCCTACATTTTGGGTACCTTCTCACGAGTGCCAGTAACTCCCAGTGCATCCAGGCCATGATCCAGAGACAGCCCTGCTCTGGGAAAGGATGTAGGAGGGATGTCCCTAAGTGACTTTAGTCTCTTGGTCATCCTGCTGTAGATATCCCACCTGCAGAGTCCCCACCTGACTCTGGAGCAGCCCTGGGCTGTCCCAGCTGTCACTGTGAGGGTACCAGTGCTTCCCAGCTCTGCAGCAAGGGATGCAGCTCAGGGGGGTTTGTCCTCTGACCGAGGTGCCTGCTACAACCCCAAAAAATTACTTTTGTGCTAGTGATTCTTACTGATGGTTTTTATACTGCTGCCCAGTGGAAACTTCAGCCTGCTCCCTCTCCTTTCAGACAGAAACCACTGCCTGCCACCAAACAAAATCTCACCTTCCTGGAGAGGGAGGAGGGAGGGTTGCCTTTAATATAATTTGGAGTCCAGTGGAGCTGTTTGCTCGCTTTATTTTCTTCCTGATGCCTTAGAGCTGGTTGGAAATGTCTGTGCTTGTGATACTTCTGAATATATTCAGCAACGCCCAGGCAAAGAAAGCTGCCAATGGCTTTTGCAAAACTCTGAACCACAGGAGCCATGAGCATGGTGTAAGGTGACAAGAGGACCTGTGGGCCACTGTCCTGGGGTGACTTTATGATGCTGGTAACTCCCAGGGGGTTTGCTTGCAGAAGGTGTCCCAGAAGTCCCAAACTGCAGCACAGGTGTTACACGCCTGCCCTGAGTGCTGAGGGAACACCTCTGAGCACGATTTGTGCTGTAATGATGGTGATGCTCTGGGGCAAGAGGAGCACAGCTGGGGACCCAGGGCAGCCTCCACCAGCGATGTGCTGCATGGGGACACCAAATGTGTGCCCAGGCAGAAAGCTCAGGGGCACCCAGGGCGCATGAAGGGACCGTGTGACAAAGCCAGGGGTGCAGTGTGGGTGCAGGGAAGGGGGGCACAGCACCCCCAGCTCTGCCAGCAGCACCCTGCTTCCCACCCAGCCGTGGGACGTGGGTGACAGCCAACAGTCTGGGCCAGACCCTGGCCTGATTTCCCTCTTCTGATTCCCACAGTGCTTGCACCAATAGATCTTGTCCTAAAAAGTTTATCCAAATCCTATTTGCATGCTGGTCCTCCAGACTGAGGCTCACCTTCTCTGCAGGATACACCTTCTTGGAGGCTTTTTACTGGTCTCTGCCATGGGATGAGCCATAAATTAGCCTGGGAACAGCTTGCTTTGCTGTTCCTCTGTATTTTCAACCTCAGTTCCATTTTAATATATGATAATATAGACGGTACTGTCCCCAGCCAGGATCCAGAAGGAGTGAGATGATTAAAAATAATTCATCTTACACTGAATTAAACAACTGAGAGCCTCAGGAACGCTCCCATTTGAGTTTGGTACAAATCATGGGTGACAATCTGGATCAGTTTTTATTGGACCTGCACCTTTTTGCCAGCCCTAAATCTGCCAGCCATCACATAGGTTTAATAAGAAGAGACAACAAAGAGGCAAAAAAGGTCAATCTCTATTCGAGAAGGAGATGGAAGGAGCAGGGTAGACAGGGCAGGGGAAGGTGGTGTGTCCTGACAAATGTGCATGAGGTGATGTTTCCTCTGGAGAGGGACAGACAGCAATGCCCTGGGTTCTTTGGAAAGCAAACAGGCTGCACCTGGAGCCCATTCTGCTGTTTGCTGAGACTCGGCAGCCTGGACCACTTGTGGTTTCCTCTCTGAGTCTTGCCTCTGCCCACAGTGACATACAGAAACTGAGGGAATGGAGATGAGACATGCCTGGCACTTTCTGACCAGCTGAGGCAGTGGGGGCACAGAGCTGCTTTGCCCACCCTGCCTCTGGGAAAGTGGCAGCAGGTTCCCCTTCCAGCCACCTCTGCTGAGTCACAAAATCCTCTCTCTATGCATGCCATCCCCAGTGTCAGGAGGTCTGTGTGCTGCATTGCTCTACCTTGTATTGAACCACCCCACTTCCCCCTCCCGGAAATAACACGAGCAAGAGTGAGAATGACTCATCTGTGCATATGAAGACATGTATATGCACACACACAAATATATCTTATATGTTGAGAGCCTGGGGCAAAAATTTCACCCAGCTTTTGAGCTCCCTGGTTCACATGGTTCTGTGAGATTTAATGAAAAAAAAAAAATCAACAACCAAACAGTAAAAAAAACCCAAAAGAACAGTGCCAGAATAGTAAAAAAATTAGGAAAATTAAAAATCAAATCCTATTACTATGTCTCTAGCTTGAAAGGAGGCCTTCCTCCTAATGTCTGTGCATACATTTTGTCCCACATGGTCTCATACCAGTATGACTGTTTAGTGAGTGGTGGGCTGGCTTGCCCTGCTTCAAATCCAACTTTGCCACATGAATCTCAATCACTGCTATTTGCCTAGGCATTGGATAGATGGTTTCTTTCCCTATCCTTGTAAACAGCTCCTTTGACATGGCTCCTGGCCAGTGATGCTGATAATGGACACTACACATGCCTGTGCCTCAGTCTGAGGTTGAGTGAAGACAATCAGGTGACATTTGCCCAGATCATTCCTGAATTCAGCTTTATGAACTCTTCCTCCTCCATAAAAGTCCCTGGAATGGTGCAACATCTCAACAAGGCCTCGTGAAGCTTTGTAGTTGTGTCTGGCATTTCCTTGTCCGATTTTCCAGTGGGTTGCATGGAATTCAGTGTTGAATGACTGCACCAAGGACATGGAGGCCTAGAAGCACAGAACAAGTTAGGCTGGCAAAGACCTGTGTCTAAGATGATCAAACCCAACCATAAACCCAGCACTGCCAAGCCTACTGCTAAACCATGCTCCTAAGTGCCAAAACTACACATTTTTTAAATACCTTTTCAGCTCCCTGTGCCAACTGTGGCCAAGCACATTTGAAGCTACAGATCCCCATCACAGCTGAGGCCCCCCGTGGGCTGTTCCCATTTGCAAGCAGTGGAAGGCAACAGGGTTGGACCCTTGGCCACCAAAGCTCATCAGTCAACATCAGCATTCTGTGGTGGCGAGTTCAGCTCTGCAGCCAGCCCTCCCCTCTGCCTTGGCACCTGGGATTGTTACTGCTCCAGGCCTCCCTCAGCCAGCAGGGCCAAAGGTGACAATATGCTGGGTCTTGAGAAAAGGGAAACCTTTTAATTACCCTGCCAGAAAAGGTGAGCTGGTAAATGGGTCTTGCTGCCCAGAGGTTTTGCAGCAGGGAAGAGAAATCAGTCATTCACCACAGTGTTGTTGTGACGGGCTGTGACAAACATCCTGAGGCGGCTGTGTCTGGCCACAGAGCCATCAGATGGCATAGCCTAGGAAGAGCAGCTGCTCCCTTTTGTTGGGTCAGAGACCCTTCTCCACAGCAGCCCCCTCAGTGACCCTCCATGCCCTGGCAGTGTGACACGATGCATTTCATCAGCTATTGGGAGGATGTTAAGCTCAGTGACACCCATTCCAGCCAAGCTACATTGTTTAATAAAGAGCACATAATCACAGACATCAGCTGCAGAGGATTAAGGTTGCTTTCCCCCTCCAGTGTATTTTACCTATGTCTATTTTGCTACATTTTCTCTGCATCCTCAGCCTTTCCTCCTGAGGACTGCTCTTGCTGGTTCTCTCACAGAGAGCGGAGTGAGTGTGTGAATGGCACAACTGCAGAGGAAGGAAGTGGTGTTGCTGATTCAATAGAGTGTGCTTTTCCTTCTGAGTCAATACAGAACAACTGTCTCACTGTGCTCAGAACATATTAGAACAAGAAGTCTGCCTCTGGTGTGTGTGGGCTTGTGTTTTAATCTCTCTGACCCAGAACATGGAAAGGTTGCACAGAAGGGATTTTAATTATCTTGAAAGTTACTAAAAAGTCCAATTAAAAGTGTGGAGTCATCACAGCAGGCCAGCCATCCACTGTATCACTCTGTGGGCCAATTGCTGTGATATATCCAAAAATCACAGGGCATCAACCTGCTTCTAGAAAACAGAATGTGTCAAGAAGCAGTATTGTTAAAGGCTGTGACAGTTTTGAATCACACAAGATCCTGCCTAGAACTGCAGCTGGACTCCATGAAGACAGCAGGTCAGAGACAGCTGGGAGGACGGGGAGAAAATGTGAAGGACAAGGATATAAAGCTATAGAGCTAAATCTCCAGAATTTTCTGCAGTAAGTAGA
This sequence comes from Peucedramus taeniatus, assembly GCA_013400575.1. Taxonomy (NCBI): domain Eukaryota; kingdom Metazoa; phylum Chordata; class Aves; order Passeriformes; family Fringillidae; genus Peucedramus; species Peucedramus taeniatus. The sequence goes on from WBNO01023355.1 coordinate 332,622, forward strand.
TCAGAGGTAGGAAGCCTGCAAGAAAATCTAAGGTTTGCTGGACCACTCAAGACAAACACTGAAGAAATGGAAATTACACTGCTACTAAATTATGAGTTCAATTCAGACTTCATCCCTCAGGCTATCAGGGTGATATCCAGTTCTAACAAGAACAGATGATTTGCTGGTACAGGGAAAACTAAAAGAAGAGAAACAACTCCAACTTGGGAGAAAAAGTCACAGCAACCACACTACCCATGCAGAGGATCCAGCTTTTAAGTGAAGGAGCCAAGACACTTTAAAGAATTGCAGGGATGCACTGAAATCAGTTCCTGTGTCATGAGCTGGAAAATAGCAAATGTTTTGATTAATATTTTTGTTTACAATATTATTTAAAACATGAAACAGCCTCCAATTTCAAAGTTTCATGCACATTTCTCACAGGCCCAGGCTAGAGGAAATGTGGGTAGTGTCTTCTTTCATGATACTTTCTATTAAGCTCATTTCACCTCAAAGGTTTGGGTGAGTCTGAGCCCTAAACCAAAAGCAAAACTCAAGCAGGCATAAAGATAAGGCAATGGAAAGTGATTGCCCAAGCCACTGTGAATTGAAACTGCCATGTTATGTACAGTGCAGGTGTCAGAAACACACTGAACTTACATTGCAGCATCCTGGAGGAGCAAAGGACTCTGGCTCCCAGCTGTGAAGCTCTCATGAACAGAACAGGCTTCTCCATAAACTGGTGAAAGCTGCCCATGCATCACAAGTGATGGTCAGGGAACCTGTCCCCAGCTGCTGGATGAACACCAGGGATGTCAGTGCCCTGTATGTGCAACAGTGAGGAGTATTTAATTCTCTCCTGTACTGTCCCAGCAGTCTGTTCTTCATTTATTGTGGTGTTTTTTTTCAATTGGGCAACAAAAAATCTATCATCTACTGGGTTTGTTTTTGTTTCTCCTGGGCAGTGGACTAGACACATCTGGAATTTTCTTGGGACAAACTTTGGCTCAGTGCCCAGTTCTTGATTTCAGGGTAGGAATCATGGGCTGAAGGATTCCACTGCCATGGACTGGCTGCCTAGTAGAGCTCTGTCTCTCTTGAGTACATCTCAAACTTTTATTGTAGAGTGCTCTTTTGTGCTAGGGAAAAGAAATTACCAATCTGAGTTTCATGCTGCTTTAAAATAGTCTAGGCCAAGGTTGTCTCAAAAAAGTATCTCAAGGATACATTCTGCAGGCTTCAAACCTGATTCAATAGCTTGCTGTCTTTCTGTAAAGTGCTTTTGGTGCTCTGCAGGAACAATGCGGTGCATGGAATTAAGTACAACTCTATGACAAATAAAAATTAAGCTTCAGTTGAAATGCACTGTTCCCAAGGCTTTCTTAAAATGAAGCAAGGTGGTCCTAGACTTGAAATATTTGTACTCTTACCTTCCCATTCCTTACTCCCCACTGAACTCTGCTCACTTGTCCTGCTCTTAAATCACATTTTGAAACATCAGCCTGTGTGTGTGCACAGACACACAAACACAGAGGCAGAGCCCTCAGGAAAGCTATTCTATTGCAGCACTTTGTGTGGTTTCATGATATGAATGTGTTGCTCTGTGTGCTGCTTCCCACAGGCTGTGGCAGGAGCCCTGCAGGTCTGGGATGCAGCCTGGCCAAAAGTCATACCAAAATAGGTGAAATTGCAAAAAGAGAAAGCTGACCACAGCTGCTCCTCTGTGCTGCTGAAAGCCATCATCTGGGCAGGCTCTGTCCCCCAGCACTGCAGCTGCCCAAAACCTTGTCTTCACAGGGAGGCCAGTGGTCCCCCAGGTGAGGTGTATTTCAACTCAAAATATGATGGCAATCCTTTCACTGATAAAAAAGCCAATGCACTGAAAGCAGCATAAGCATCCCCCAGATAACAGGAGAAGGAAGGAAGGAAGGAAGGAAGGAAGGAAGGAAAGGAA
>WBNO01023355.1:334874-365173 GCA_013400575.1 Peucedramus taeniatus
GGAAGGAAGGAAGGAAGGAAGGAAGGAAGGAAGGAAGGGGTGGCTCTGCAGCCTCCCTGCCCACATGATACCGTACCAGACAACAAATATGCTTTTACTCACAGGAACAGCTTTGCCATCCAAAAATCCAGTTCAGGAAGCTGGGCAGACAGGCAGATGCAGAACTTCCCAGTGGGTGGAGGTCCAAGACCAAGCCCAGGGCTGAAGATGAGCACATTGGGAGTGAGGGAACTGTCCAGCAGGACACAATGGAGGAATTGTCCAAGGATGGGGGTGGAAGAAGATAAACTGATCTGGCAGTCAGACAAGCACCCTGCTTCCAGCAACTTACAGTAAAGGCATTTCAGGGCTTCAAAGGGCCCCCCAGCAGTTGCTTCTGTCAGTGTCCCAGGTTCAGCAGATCTCTGGAATGCATTTCTCACCCACATTCAAGAGCGTTTGGCTTGTTTAGTCTAGCAAAACTGAGGAGGAGAGGGCATAGCTTTGTTGTCTGTAAATACACCAGAGGCTGGGGTAGGAGAAGACTTATTCAAGCTAAAAGATCCTGTTGGCATGAAAACAAATAAGGGATCAGTTGCTGTATGAGAAAATTTGGGATAAAAATTAAGAGGTTTCTATCTTGCAAGGAGTTTGACAACAACTGCCTGCAAGGAGAGGAGCCTCTGGGGAATGGCAATATTTTGAGGATGAAGCTTGAGTAATTTTTTGGAGGGGATTATAAAATGTTGGATGAGCAAGGGACTGAGAAGTCCTTTATAGCTGGAATAGGGGCAGAGAAAATGGCACGAGAAAGCAAGAACTGGAACTGAGCTCTGTGGAGGAGGCTCACAGAGAACAGAGAAGAAAGCATTTCCAGATGGGCAATGGATAAGCCTCACTGAAAAGGACAAAAGAGGCCAAGAGCTTTTGGAAGTACAGGTGAAACATCTCTCACCTTGTCAACAATGTCTGGGGAATTGTCTCTCCAGTGAAGTGGTCTGTATTTATCCATGCACCACCTGCCTGGAAGGCAGTGCTGGCTTGTAAGCAGATAAAAACCACAGCATCCAGGGCATTTCTGTCTTCCAATTACTGTTGCTTGGAACATCAGAGATGTTTTTTCTAGGCAAATCCAAAGGATTTCCATTAACTCTGAAACACAGAAGAAAGATTAGGGAAAATCAGTCTGCAAAAGAATATCTGATGTCTTTCAGCTAGGACTTGCCTATCTGTACCCATCTAGCTACAAGCATAAAATCCTCTGCTGAGAAGAAAACCATGGGCCATGTAGAGCTCTGTGCATGTGGGAGCAGGGAGTTTTTCCAGTGGGTGATATGTACCCCTCCATACCCAGCCTTATTATCACATCTGAGCCATGGCCTTGGAATAGGAAACATGGGACACACACCATGTCCAGGAGAAGGGTCCCAGATGGCAATGCTTCTTCTGTGTCTCAATGGAACCATCTCCTTTACAGCAAAGAGAAAGTCCTCTGGTGGAAACCCCCCATTTTTGAGGGGAAACCACAGCATTTTAGAAACCAGAACCTGCCTAGGAAGGAGAAAGGTTTCAATGTGCCAGCCCAGAACAAGTCCCCCCAGCTGGTAGGTGTAAGACACACTGAAGTATTTTTTGATGTCTGCATTCTTTAAAACACAGATCCAGGGCCAGGATACACTGGAGGTGGGAGACTGTGCAGCCAAACAGCCTCACTGCTGGGGAGAGAGCAGTGTGCCTAGAGGTATTAACCTGTGAGTGGGAGGGAAGGCAAAAGCTGGGAAACCCAGGCCTATATCTGTCTCCATGTTTCCACATATGCATATATAAAAATATGTATACACACACAGGGAAAACAAAACAAAGCAGAAGAGTCCATTGCACACAGTCCTCCCCCAGGGAGAGGGCGAGAGAACAAACAAGCAGCAGATGTAAACCATGTCACCGCGCCTAGCGCCGCCGCAGGATCGGGTCCCGTGGTGACAACGTGGGGTGAGAAGCCACCAGAGCAGGAAGCAGCAGGAGACCCCCGAGGCAGGAGAAGGCAGAGAGGTCCTGGAGGTGTGGGCACATAGGCTGATCCCTTGGCATCACCCCAGGGTGAGGAAGTGCCTGGTGCCAAGGTGGACTCTAAGCGATGGCCCTGAGCCCCTCCATGGAAGAACGGATGGGACAGAAGGAGGGCTGCAGGGTGCCCTCCCTTTCCCACAGCTGCAGCAAAGGCCAGAGCCAACCTGCATTCTTGAGCTTTGTGCCAATCCCAGTGCCAGGAAGTGGGAGCTCCTGCACTGCTTGCAAAGAGCAGAAATGAAAGAGAGACATCTTCCAGCCAGTTTAATCAAAGATAATGAAGAGATCTGTTTCTCAGTTAGATAAATCTATTTCTATTTTCCAAAAGAGCATAAAGGGCCTTGGAGAAGAAACAGGAACATGGGCCCTCTGTCCCTGGCTTACCCTTTAGTGGTCTGTTTCCTTGTCCATCCTGGGGCAGTGGTGCTGAATGCTGATAAGGCCAGACTTGGACCAGCCTCAGTCAGACAGTTGGTGCAATTTGACTTTAGATAATACTTAATGATTTGTTTTTAGCATCGGGTTGGGGTGAGTTGGGGTATTTGTTGTTGTTGTTGTTGATTTTGTTGTTATTGCTTCTCCCCCTCCTTCTTTTCCAGCCAATTAGGTTCAATTTGTTTTGGCAGAGGACATGATTAGTGGGGCTGGGCTCCAGATGGTTGGGCGCTCAGCCGCTCACCATAAATAACGCTGGATGAGCAGCGCTCCTGCATGCAAAGCCAGGACACGAGAGGCCCAGGTCGCCAGATCAGAGCATCCCAAGGCTGGCATGGTGGGACCCTGCCTGAGACCTCTGGAAAAGGCACTGACTGACTTTTCCTTAGATATCTCCAGAAGTGGGTTTGTTTCCACTCCCAGGCAGTCACTGGCAGGACACCACTCGCCCAGTTTCTCCCTCCTCTCTGAATTAACCTCCCCTCACTGGATCAGCCCAGAGCTGCAGCTGAGCCTTAGCAAGCAGGGAGAACATGTCTCTCCCATTTCACTTTGCAGCACCTTTTGGTCTGTCTGAAGATCATCTGATCTTCCTCCTGGTATGGATCCACAAGTGATGGGGAGAATTCTGTGGGGCTGGTGAGCCCAGCCAAACACCACTGTGGAGTGGGACTGAGCTGCCGTGTGTCCCAGAGACACAGTCACAGTCAGGCCTGCTGTATTGGCACTGTGGCTGCCAGACCCTTGGATATCCCTCAAAACTCTAATGGGGCTCTTTGGGAAGGGGACAGTAGTGTATTGGATAGAGACAACCTTGGTAAGGAAGCAGATCCAGCAAAGAAACATGGAGAATTTGTCATTTTTTTTTCAAAATCTGACACTTTTCAGTGCTTTTCGAACAAATAATGTTTTTATCAAAGCAATGCCCAACTCTATCTTGTGAAACCTTAACAATTACCTTTTGTAGCACACTGTAAGATCATCAATTAGAGAAGAAAATAAAGTCCACAGTTTATTGTTATTGTTATATCAGTATTTAAGAAATACTCAGTGAATTGCAAACTGAATATCTATTCAACATTTTACATTATCTTAGGCAAGCAAGCATTTGCTGAGAATATCTTATGCTTCAGGACAAAGCTGGTTGTTGATTTAGTAAGTAACAAAGAGAAGGTTCCATTCTCTACAATAAGTTTACCATGAATATAATGTGGCTATTGTATTAAAATTAAGGGGCAGACAGTACAGCAAGGAGGAAGTAGCTATGAAGTGTTAAAATTTCTTTGAACTGAGCATTTCAAGCCTTTGAACTGAGCTCTTTTCCTCCCACCTCTCAGTGCCACAAGCTGCCCTTCCCTGGTGCATGTCAGGTTGCCCAGGGAGTCTCAGTCACTCACAGGAGCACAGCACAGCAGACACACCTGAAACTGGCACCTGCATATGGGGAAATAAACCCCAGTTCAGTTCTCGTCCATAGTCCAGCTCTGCAAGCTCACACCTCTGTCTTGCAGGGTTTGCAGGGGCAAAACCCTGATCCCTGTCCCCCTCTGAGCACTGTCCCCAAAATACTCACAAGATGTGCACGCCTTGACCATTGAGCAATCTCAGGCTCTGCTCTCTGGACTGTTTGCCTTGTAAATCTCACACCCAAGCTCCACTGGAGTCTGGAAGATCTCTGCAGTTCTTTCAGCACTTCAATCTTTTTGGGGCTGTAATGTTAGCCAGGCTCTTGCTCCTGGAGAGTCAGACATATTGGAGAATGTTATGGCTCTGTCTGCAGGTAGGCAGCCCAGGACCAGCCCTTTGTAAGCTGAAGATGCCTCTCATGGCCCAGCTGCAATTTTGGGCTGCAGCCAAGCTAATGCCAGCCTTGTCCAGAGGAAGCCTGGTGCACAGGCAGCTGTTCCTGGGCATATCTCTGCTCATAACAAGGGAGCTCACTATTCCACCTCTGATCTTCCTGGATAGCTTTTTTATTGACTGGTACCAGAGGGGACCAATGTCAGAAGAGATCCACCTTAGGGAACACTGGACCAAGCTGCTTTGATCCAGCACATGCTTGCTCCATGCACAAGGCAACTGTTCAGCAGTGTTGCACAGGTGCAAGGTGTTTACACAAGTGAGTGGAGCTGGTCTCATTGCCACATGCAGATGGCTGGAGCTGCAGTGAAGTGCTGGTGCAAGTGCTGTAAATGCCAATACAACCAGTCATATGTGGCCCATCTTGCCTGGAGCACAGGTGTAGCTGTGCCACTCCAGTGATTTCTCACAGGGAGCAAAGATAAGATTGTCTTCCAGTCACTGTGTTGTCTCCCGTTGGAGATTTTCTGGAGGGATGTTGTAGAAACAAACTTTAGGTCAAACAGAAGCACTGAGACCCCCTGGGAATCAGTTGTAAATCCCATGGCCATGGTCGGTGTCACATGCAAAGAGGTGGAACAGATGTTCATAATTGATAAGACTTGTTCTGATCTAGCTTAAAACCTTGAAAATTGGAGATATGGCAAGGCCTCTGCATCTAAGACTGACCAGAACCCACAGTTCACAGAGCTGTCCTCAAACAGGTTTCCATACAGCTCTATTTATCTCTGGACCCATTGCAAGTCCATGTGTACAGCCACACGTATTTTTCAAAATGCCTGAGAGAACCATGACAGAATCTAAAGGAGTTAGAGATGGAAGTGATCTATCAGATCCATTTGCAATCTCTCATGAGCCAGGCAGCATTTTTCCCTGGGCTATATTCATTGCTTTGCCTCGTCTTGTTTTTAATCACTCAAGCAAAGAGACTAGAACAGCCAGGCAAAGTTATGTCATATTGCTGCAGCAGGGGCACTGGGGAATCTTGTATCTCTGATCAGAACTGAGTCCCACAGTTGTACAACTTATATACTTATCAAGCATGTTTGATGTGGTTAAAAAAAATCCTATGCAGAAATGCATTTAATTTCTGTAAGGATTCATCTTCCAAGAATTTTTAAGACCTTGCAATAAACATAGCCAAAGCCATCATTCAACAAATTGAAATCACACTTGTATTAGTGTGGTTGCTATATTCATATACCATTTAACCCTCAAGACTTTATCTTGTAATCCAGTAAAGTGTGCAGGTCAACAGAAGTTGTTATCAGAGAGCTGAGTGAGCATTTCTTTTCCATCATCTCCTTCACCACTTCCTTGACTTAAGGTACTTCATCTAGAGATCCCTCACTTAGGCAGAGCACAATTCCTAACACATCCCTCCTGGTCTCCACTGAGAATCTCTTTCATATATTAAGTGAATTCAGTGTTATTTTCTAAAGTCTTCTTATGGATCTGCCCTTTGGTGGTGGTGACTGCTTTCAGAAGGGTGATGTTCCACTCATGCAAACAAAGAGAAACAAACTATTCAGAGAAAAATGTAATTGTAGAAGTAATTTGTTATCATCCAGGGTCCTACTTTTCTTCCTTTGAAAGCATAAAAGAGGAAGGTCCCCTCCCAGCAGCCTGAAGATGTTGCAGCAGAGGCAAGTTGCAATGGGCATGCCATGCTGCTGTAACTGGGCTCACACAAAGTATAAGGAATCAGTTTTTACAGCCAGAGACATGGGTCTCTGAGAATAAATACCCAGTGTATTTGCTAGCTCAGTTGCATCTAATCAACAGACATGTTTTTTTGTTAAAGTAACCCAGGAGGTTTCTAGGGTCAACAGAGCTAAACAAAACAACCAGCAAAAACACTGTGGTCTAGGAAAGGGCAAGATTTTTTCAAAGCTCAGCTCCCCTTGGTGGTACAGCTCCTGTATGGAGGGATCAAAGTGTTTAAGTCATCAGAAAGAGCAGGCAGTGACCTGCAATAAAATACATGGCCTGGTGAGATATGTCTCATCTTGCTAATGACTTCCAGAGCTGGGTCAGCAGATGCTACTGTGGGGAGCACCATCGTCTGCAAGGCAGCAGACACAGCTCTGCTGTCTTGGCATGCCTCCATCCTCACTGCAGCCCTGGGCACACCAGCTACACAGAGGCCCAGTGAGGGCTATTCAAATTTTTGGAAATAACCCCTAGCAGTGGGTTACACACAAAATTTCAAGAGAACAATCTCACCAGAAGTCCAGTATTTCCTATGAGCTGCAGATCCCTCAAACCAATAACCTTTCTGAAACTGTTTGGCTGCAGTCACTTACCCTTTTTTACCAGAACTACATAAAGGCAACAACGAAAACAGAGTGAAATTATATGGACATCTCAAACTTGCAAAAAAAAAAAACTTTGGGATTTTGCTTGGTCAAATACTTGAGCTAGAAATTTCAGGGCAATTGTAAATTTTGAGCCAGCAAGCTCATCCTATATTTTTCAGGCAAAGCTGGCGTTTTTCTGCCCTTATCACATGGCTCTGCCTAATAAGGATAAGAGCAGGGCAGACCAGAGCCAGCCTGATGCCTGGCCCAGTAACCATCTTCTGGCATGGAGAAAAATGGCTGAGGATTGATGGGTTGGGAGCATGGTGCCAGACACATCCTGCTGCTCCAACTCAGATCTATCTGGATACCCTTCCTCCTTGCCCAGCTGGCAGATTGTGTGGACTGCAACAGAGCAAACTGGGGCACAGGGCAGAGCTTGCTCTTTTGTGCAATACAGGAGCTAATCTCATTGCTGCAGAGTGAAATTTGGTTTCATGAAGGCTTTTGAGCTTAGGCCCATGTGTCCCAAACAAAAGACTGTTTCCAAGTGGCCCAGAGCCTTCTCCAGGTCATGTAATACTGGAGTGTTGGAGGTCTGAGACCCACACTGCCAGATATAGCCAGGTTCATGGTCCTCAGGTCCTCCCAGTCTGGGACTTGGCATTGCTGCCACGTGCAGAGAAGCACTCTAGGTATTTCTCCCCCATTAGCATGTCCCTGCAGCACAAGTCTCATTTCAGCACAACAGGTATTGCTAAATCTACACACCTTGTAATCCTCACCCTCTCTGGAAAGAGAGAAATCCCCATGCCCAGCAGAGCTATGCCACGCACAGCTCTCCCCAGCAGCAGGGGCCATCTCAGCTGGAGTGGCTGGGGTGCATCTCTAGCACCTAAAGGCACCCTCTCCCCCCAAAAATAACGAACTTTTAAACTGTGGGCCCTGGATGAGGGGGTGGGGGAGGGTTGGAAATGGCCCCGTTGCTTCACGCTGCACATCAGCAACCAAGTTCACTTCACAAACACAAGGTGCGCTGTCAGAATAGCCCGGGGCAAAGTTTGTACTTTGCTTGAATTCTAACTTTTGTTTACCAAGGTAATAAACCGGTCTTCTCTTCCAGGTGTAAATGCTATTATGAAAAGCATATTTGTGTTTCATCTCACCTCAGATGTACAGTATGTGCTCACATCCTACACTGTGTGTACAGCCCACACTGCTCCAGAGCCAGCAGAAGAAAAGACAAGGGGTAAAAATAAATAGCCCCACTTTTTCCTCAAAAAACAGTGTGTTGTGGATAATCTGGGAGTTTAATTGGATCTCTTTGCCTTCAGACCCTGTGTGCAGCCTTTGCTTTACTCTGTGAAGACTAGGCCAGACCTTTCCTGCATCCCTGTGGTCTTCCCAATTAGTGCATCTGGGCAGACCTGGAGCAGGGAGCTGATGGAGATGAACTGTTCATTTTAGTGCAGACAAGCTGATCTCTAAACAGTGAAGTTTTATTTCCACCAAAATAGTTGGGTTGCCAGTTTGGCTCCCTCCCCCTAAAACTGCCTGCATCTCCATCATGCCACATGCATTGAGATGTGTTGTGTTTGGTGTAATCTCACTGAAACCGATGGGAGAGGAGAAGGAGGTGGGGGGAAGAAAAATAGAAAGAAAAAAGCCTGGCATTGTTTTTTTCTTGCACTTCACCTCCTGTTCCTGGTGTCGTGCCCACTTGGCAAGATTTAGAGATAGCAGATGAGCTCTGGATAAAAATGACCTAAATGTTTCCTCATCCCTTCAAACCTGTTTGGTGGCCTTCTGTCTCCACACCACTGGTAGCCTGGCCTGGCCGCGGTGGCTGCCACCTGAATGCTACTGAAAGCCAACACCATGAGACCTGCAGCTACTGAAACAATCACAGCCCCAGTCCAGAGCGTGGATCAGCCAGCACAACACAGCATTGCACAGCACGGCGTGGTGGAAATGGGCAAGAGCACTGCCTGCCAAACCAGTGCACCCACTCTTGGCATCACTTCGCTCCTCTCACACTGAGCTTGTAAAATTTCACGAGATGACACCTTGAAAAACTGAGTGTGAAAAGCCAGGCTTGGATGGGGCATTCCCAGAATCTGCCCAGCTGCAGGTCAGCAGTTTTTCCTTCCTTGCCTGTTGTAGCCCTCTATGAGCAAATTTAAGAGGGCAATAACCACACAATAATTATTGTTTTTTACACAAACTATTTATTCTATTAAAAACCTGTGCCCATAACTCCACCTGTATTACAGAAGAGCTGCTTCAGAGAGGCAAAGAAAGGGTCTGAAGAAGACCACAGTGTAAGCAGGGTGTGGTGCTGGCCCGCTGTGCCCAGCACGGGCGCTTTCTCTGAATGCCTTTGCTCCTGAAATCAGCAGCCCCACGGAGGGAGCCGGGCTGCCAGTGCCACACAGGTCTGAGCCTGCCCCAGCCCAGACGCCTTCCCCACCCCGCTGTTTACACCAAATGCTCGCTCCAGCACAGGCTGAAACTGAGCCCTGGCTCCTGCACCCGGCAGGGCCCCGGCACACTCTGCTCCCCTCGGGCAGTGACAGGGTCTGGACCCCTTTGGTGCTGCCCAACCCTCCATGGACCTTGCACGGTCCTTCCTGTGCCAGTGCTGGACTCAAGAGATCACAAGGCAAAGAACTGTGGTGCAGGTGGAGGAATAGAGATCCCCAGCTGGACGTGCTCATGCTCCTCTTTGCTTCTGGAGTCACAGAAGCTGGTTTACAGTCAGGGTATTTTTAATGTCCACAAAGCTCATTGAAGGTTTTTAGCATTTTTTGCACTTCCCCTTTTATTTTTCCACCTCCAATATTCCTTTCTGCTTCCACAGCAGGGCTAGAAGGAACATTGCTCACAGGAATGCAATCCTTCCCATTCATCAAACCCAAGCATGACCAGCAGCTCTGCTATCCCTTCCCACAAAATTTCATGCAACCACATGAGCTGAGGGAGATCATCCTCAGCAGCAGTGACTTTGAGCAGCCTCCTGGCAGCAGTGGAATGAAGAGCCCATATCTGACCCATAATAACCCAGGAGTGGGGAGCTCCTTTCTCCTTAGGAAGGGAAACTGGCACTACCCAGGGAACTGGAGTGTGCTCAACTCCTCATAAGGGACTGATTGTAAGCAAGCTACTGGTGGAGGATGGGAACATCACGGGTTTCCCCACGTGGTTAATTCCTGCCATGGTGCCTTCTTGGATTCACCCACCCTCCTGAGCTGGGTGGAGCAGAGGAGGACACGTCTGGGTCCACCCATGCGCTCCCAAAGAAGGAGCGACGTGTCACCCCAATTTGGGAACAGGTGTGTTCAGTGGCCAGATCAAGGCGCGTTAGGAGACCTAGAACTAGTTTGACATAGGCTATTATTTCATGGCATCTCAAGTATATTCCACATGTCCTTTAAGTGCTCCAGCAAAGTAATGGCCCAGGCCAGCCTTTCCAATCGTGTTCTTCTAACACGTCAGTTTGGTTCTTCCAGAACAGGGAGGGGGTGGCTTTGTGCCAGCGTTATGTAAGGAGCAGAGGGATTGCGTAAGTTCAGTTGGTTGCAAAGGTGTAAAATAGGCTTTATTGGTAATTGCTGCACCTGGAAATTTCTCCAGAGGCATCTGTGCATATTTTACAAGGAACTTGTCCTTATCTAGATTTAGGGTCTTCTGGAATCCTTTCTTCTGGATACTTCTGTTCTGAGAAAAGCTTGTGCAAAAGTGAATGTTTGCTTTCATGCGGGAAGTGTTAGGAGGAGGCTGTATGTCCCTTCACTGATGCTGCATAAAGTGCTTGAGTTGCTCCACTGACCTGTGATTTGTGCAGCCAGAAGCAGGTGCTTGTTTTAAATCAGTTCCCAGGTGCAAACCTGGGACACTTGATGGGCCTGTCCAGTCCTCCTTAGAGTGACAACAAGACCATATGACTACAACTAAGAAGAATTGCTCTACTTGAGATCTTTCTAGAGAATTAAATAGCAAGTAACACCTGTTAAAAACACAAGCTATTTGACACAATTTCACAAGTAGGAAAGATGATTGCATTCCACATGTCCATGTGGGATAGGATCTTCTGTATTTTAGGAAAAGTGAAAAGTGAAATAGCATTTAAAAGTGGTCAGAATGTGACCCACTATAACTCCAGCAATGCAAAGAGAAATGGCAAGCTTCACCTTGTTCCTCTATCTTCTATACATTTAGCATTAAGTGTATGGAAAAGGCTTTACAAAACCAAGGCCTGATCAGTAGCTAATGCATTCCCAGGTTCAATAACAAGTACACTTTGTACATCAGAGGAATGGCAGACTGCCCAGAGCTTTTGGGCAGATGCTGTTTCTAAAGAAATTAAATGCATGAATAGATAATAACCAAAGAAATCCCTGCTGGAATAGAGAAAGGACAACCTCCTTCTGATAAAATCAAGTTCTTGCTCAATCATTCCCCACTTGAACATGAAGACCAAATTGAGTCAGTCATGAAGGTCCTGGAGTCTACAAATAAATGTTTGGGCTTCTTTTCTCTTCATCATGCTGTACATTATCCTAAGAACTGGCAAAACACAGCAAGAATGACTTCTCTGTCCCTCCCAACAAGAGGGACATTGCAGGAAGTCAGCTGGGTCTGCTAAGCTGAAGAAAGAGTTTCCCAGTTTTTCCTCAGCTGGTTACCCCCAGTCCTCTAGGGGTAGAAGGGAAGGAGGAAAGTGTGTTTAACCTGTGTCCTGATCATGCAAAACAGCAACCGTGAGCAGGGCACCAGTGGTGAAAAGATGAACATGAGACTGGCAAGGAGTGGGTGAGCTCTGACATGGGAAGGAGTGAGGTGAGAGTCAGGGTCAGAGGAATGGAGAGAGCCAACCTCAAACCAAACCACCTGGGTATTTCAATCCTTGATTCCAGTCATGGCACAACACAAATTCCTCAGCTGGCCTCCCCCACTACTGAATCGACTCCCTGTGCTGCTGTCAGACCCTGTCCTCATTGCCTGACCACTGCTGGCTGGTCTCACTGCAAGTCCTGTGGGAGTCAGACAGACACTTGGCTGTGCTGCCTCAGCTCCCTGGCAGGGAGAGTTCATACATACAGGACTCAGGGAGTGGGTGGGTAAGGTGCACATGGGGAAGCAAGAACCAGCACCTGAGTGTTGGGATGAAGCTGTTGATGCCAATGTTGGTGTGACCACTGCCAGCTGCTGCTACAGGGAGCTGGTCAGAGGCACTGGTTCTGTGCCCTGGGAACCAGGCTGCTGGTAGGTACCACATGAAGGGCCTGGGAAGCTCAGAGATGTTTGACCAAATCTTTCCCAAGAGACAGAGTCCATGTCTTGCTTCTCTTCCCTCTTGTTTCCCATGGTCTGTGGGGATGGTATAACCTCACAAAATCTCTTCCAAGTCCATAGGCCCTGGAAAGGACAGCAACTGTTCTGCCCAGGGTCTGGCTCAGGAAAGCAAGGGACAGAGCTTAAGATACAGCTCAGGAGTGGGAACCTGGCACGCAGCTGTAGCTGAGGCAGGTGGAGATGCCCTGACCAAAAGGTGGGACACCTTTGGATGTCAAACAAGTGAGACAGTTGCTCAGCAAGCCCACAGATCATCCTTTACTTCCTGGTGAGGATATCCAGGGGACTAGCTGTAGTGTGGTTGCCAAGGCAAAACCATGGTACAGGTGAGAGCACAAGGCCAGGAACATTTTGCACACAGGCTTAGTGCTCCATCCAATGTTGTTCTTAACCATTGGGACTACTGGGGCCAACTGGATGCTTCTGAAATGCCTCACAGGGAGAGGGAAATTCAGTGCAACCAGTCACCGAGGATAGCTGCAATATCTGGTGTTCCTGGATCTCACTCAGTCTCTGAAATACATTTATGGTGTACGTGACAGGTGGTTTATTTTCAATACCTAGAGCATAGAAGGCATGTGAGATGATGTGCTGTCATCTAGAACATTTTATTCTTGTTTAGTGCCAACTATGTTACAATATCATTTTGATGTCACCATTTCCTCCCGCTGAAATAAAAAAAAAAAAAAAATAAAAAAAACATTGCTAGAAAACATTTCCCAGCAGGGAGACTTCTGGGTTTGTTTCCCATTACACCTGCTTTTTATTACTTCATTGGTTTGTTCAGAGGAAAAGGATAAAGAAACTAGAAGAAAAATGAATACATTCCTATATTTTTTTAATCCCTTTAGTTATAAAAGATCTGAACAATCCTTTAAAAAATACCTGACTTTGAAGTGTCAACACATAGCTGACGTCATAAAGTATTCATGGGGGCTGGGATTAATGTTGACATGTTTTAAAGTGATTAAATTTGAGAACCTGATGACTAGAGTTGGATTTTCATTATTCCCCTGATACGAGCAGGAAGTTTCAGAACTTGAGAGTTTCTATGCATCCAGCACATCTCTGTGGAGCCCAAACAAGTGGCCCAGGGAAAGCAATAACAGGTGGTCCCCAAACATGGGGTTTTTAGCTGCATCTCTCAAACCCAGTTACTCACATGCAATACTTTCATCCTGATTTGTTCCATGTGCCATGCTAGGCTCTGCAAGCAGCCATCAGCTCCTTCATTCCTAGGAGTCTCTCAGGGAGCAGCTGCAGGTGCCAAAGCCTTTGCCAGCTGTGGAGGAAGAAAATGGTGCCTGGCAAAGCCAGCTCCCAGCTCTGTGGCTGTAGGAGACACACATTTCTGAACACCCTCTGTAGCTATTTGTGCTGGATTTGCTGCAGCACTGCACATGGGACTGGATGCAGGTTCCTACCTGCGGAGCATCATGACCCAGACGTGATAAACCAGAGCCTCCAACACCTTTGGGAGATGCTGCTGCACACAGAGGAAGTCTTCCTCTTAGAGGAAGTTTTTCCATGCAAAATATTGTCCTTGCTGGAGCCTGACAACCCAGCACCAACTCCAGGCCTCTCTCAGGAGATCTGTCCTCAGGAAGAGTTCTGATCTCAGAAGAGAGAGCTCCGCAGGAGATTACTCTGCACAGTAACCTGTCATGAGGGTTTGTAAATGAGCTCTGCAAGAACCCAGCTCTCCTGGGCAACACTTCAGAGTGCATGGCTGAAAAAGGCCTGAACTCTGCAGGGAGCCCTGGGGAGACAGGTCAGAGGTTAAGTGTTCGACTGCTGAGCAGCTCCAGCCCCAAAACTCAAGGCCAAGAGGAAAGGATGGAGCAAGGGAGCCTGGGTCCATCTTGGAGCATCTTGCTCAGGACCTTCCTCACTCAGTCAAGTTGCTCCAGCACAACCTGGCAAGACAAGACTCGAGCTTCCCAAGGCAACAGGTGTTGATCTGGGCTGCACATGGCAATGACATGAGAGAAACTCCCCCAGCCCTCCTTCTCCCTTCCTCCTCCTTCTTCTCTTCCTCTTCTCCAGCCCTGGCAGCACATCTCTGCAAGGGCCATGTAACAACAGCAGCCTGGCTCTTGCCCAGCAGGGCTCCCACTGCATCTGGCATTTCTGGGCATGGCCCTCCCGAGTACACCCATCTTAACTGACCCACATCTTTCCACAGGCTGTTTCTGGGGCAGCGTGAGCGTGTTTTGCTACTGCAGCTTGCATCGCCCCTGCCCTGATAGGGCAATTCTCCAGGCAGGGCAAACATTTCATCATCATCTCCTTCGTGTTTCTTTTTCTTTCTCATTTCCCTTTTTTCCACCCCCATGTTTTTTTCCTTCAATATTGCCTAACCTCCACCTGGGTGCAGGCGGTGGGGTGAGCTCACTGTGCAGAGCACTGCCAGCCCCAGGGCCATGCAGAGACAGCCTCCTCCACCCTGTGGGAGCCCTAGGGACTCTGGTGGGAGGCATGGGGCCTGAGAAGTCCACACTGAGCCACTCCACCCAGGGAAACAACCCTCAGCTGTCCCACTGCACGTCCCAGCGTGGCATTGGGTGGAGGGAGCTTGGCCGTTTCCATCAGCATCCCTGGTGAGAAGACACGGCTCACCAGAGAGCAGAGAAAAGCATCAGCCCCACCACTGTCCTCAACTTGACTGTGGGAAACCAAACCTTGCACTTTCCTGGGGGTGTGGGAGGCCCACAGCTACCAGGGTGAGCTGCTGCCTTCCTGCACCTTCTCAGCCCATACCTCCCAAGAGACACGGTGGGAGCTCTGGTGGCAGACCTCACCAGGAAACGGTGCTTTCTGCAGGAAAAGCATTTTTTTTTCATTATTTTCTGTTTCTGCTCTTATTATTTTTTGGAGGGGGGAGGGGAATTGAGCCGGGGGATTTCTCTGAAAGTATATATTACAGGGGAAGAAATATCCCTTTTCTGTCTAATCGCGAGAATTTTCTTGATGCAGACAAATATCACTTCCCAGAGGGCTGAATTGCTTCTGCTTCCAGTTGCTGAGAACTACACTTTGTTAGATGGGAGTTTGATGAAAACCTTAAGTGGTGGCAAAAATGGAAATTTTGCAGAGATAGCTGCTGGAACCCTCTGAAAGGTCATGCTTTGGTGATGAAAATTAATTTAAAAACCTTTCTTTGCACCAGATCTTTCAGCAGGATGGCTTTGCAGGTGGAGAAATGGGTTTGGAAAACAGGATGGCATCACTTTCCTAGGGACAGACAGAATGAGGAAAGGTAGGGAAGGAATAAAGGTTGCCCAGTGCTAGACACAGGCAGGAAGAGAGACCTGGGACCTGGTGGCTAAGAGCATGGCTGGGGTTTTGCTTGGGGACTTTTAGTCTTCTAATTCTAGATTCAGTACCAGTAACTTGCATTTTTCCCAAAAAAATATTGGTAGAGTAATTCAGAGTGCTACAAAGGTGCTATGCAAATTTCTGGTGGGAAATACAGCTGTCTCAAAACATTGATAGCCTGTGGTTTCATTTATGTGGTGGATGTTAATGTGTCTAATGATTCTGAGGAGAGATGTCTGAAAAAATGAATTTGGAGTTGTTTTGTTTCATGAGCAGTTCTGAAAAGTCAGGAAGGAGGGAATTAGTTCAAATTGCAACTAGGACTATTAATTTAAATTACAGAAAATGTGAAAGGTGAGGAGAAAATGCTGTGCTTTGATTTGGAGCTATTTACAAGTAAAATGGAGGGGAATTTTAAACTGAAATAAACATTGCAAATGTACTTTCTTGGAATTTTTTTTTCTCAGGACAAACAATTTAGTTCAACCAGCACTTATGCTCAAAACTATTTGTCACCAAATTTGCATTTTTCACACAAGGAAAGTTTCAGGTGAAATAATTGCACCCATCCCCAGCTCTGAGCCTGGGAATTGAGGATATCTCCCAGCCCTTTGCCATTGTGTGAACTGACTCAACTGGACATTTGTACCAAACCTCTCACTGCTGAGGATACATCTTCAGATCAGGCTTTCCATATTGCATTTGGACAGCTCTGTCCTTTTAACATTTTGGAAAGGTTTCCCCTCAATGTGGTGTCACATAGAGAGAGCTCAAGGGGCAGGTGGAGGCCTTCCAGCTCTTGGCTGAGTTCATATGGGTCACTCTCCTTCCCACAATGGCAGGAGGCACAAGGCCAGTCCCTAGGGAAGGTCAGGGAACCCACCCCAAGTCATGATCCCACACTGAGACAGCCTGTTCCAACCCCACAGCAACCAGGTCATGGGTCCAGAGACAAAAATGTCACTCCCAAACCCTCAACATGAGGTCCCCATCTCACATGGCTGCAGAAAACCAACCCTTCGGGCTTTGCACCCTGGTGAAATCCCTTTTCCTGGTGGGGGACCCAGAGGCCACTTCCCTGCACCAGCACCCAGGGCTGGAGGGGATGAGCATCCTCCCAGGGGATGAAGGCAGTCGGTCACACATCCCAGCCTGGCTGGACCTTGGCCAGTCCTGTCTTTCTGAAGTCCCACGGAAAATGGCAGTGGTCAATAAAAGAAGGTAGCCAAGGTTAGGAGCAACATTTTTCTAAGAGGTAAGTTAAATAAGAGGAAATGGTTTTTCATTTGAAATGACCTGAAAATCTCATTTGTAGCTGTGTACATTAACTCTTTAGGGGCAGCAAGGTTTGGAGACACCTCTAATGATTTTCATAAACATTTCAGAAGGGAGTGGAACAAAGCAGCTTGGGAAATGGTTCCTATTTTGTGAAATGTTTTAAAAACCACATTTGGGTACCTTGAATTTCCTATGTTCCAGAAGCTAGGCAAAGGAACATTAATAAACCAGACATTTTTTAATCCAACCTGCCATTTTTTCCCATCACTTTAATCATTTCCTGTGACCTGCTGCCCAAACAATGAAGCAGTGTGCAAGGACCTGAGAATCACTCATTAATGTTTACAAGACACTCAGATAATAGGGGGAGAGAGGCATAGAGATAGCACGTATGAATAAATGATAGCAATAATTAATTCAGTCTCTGAGATTACTCATGCTCTAAAATCTGAGCAAGTGCATAAGTTTTTATAGGTTTGGGCCTTGGCTTGGTCCAAAGATACTTTCAGGTCAGCCTGTTAGCTCCATGAATGAAGCATTCCCTGGATCCACTTGGCTGCTGTGGGTAGGAAGAGAGAAGCTGTTAGATATCAGGAATTTGGCAATATCACCATGCTACTTAAGTCATGCTAGTTAATTGGAGGAAGATCATTCACTAAAACACTGTGTTGATAAATACCAGAGAAGTGTGGAGCTGGGGAAGTCCAGAGGAACAAACACTGTTTAGGTTTTACAGTGCAAATTGCTCTAGGAACAGAAAAATGCCTTTCCATTTTTCTCGATCCCAGACATTCCTTGGAGCATAGGCCACGGCTGCTTTATTTTTAAAATCAACAAGTTCTTCTGAAGAAAAAGCATTTCTTGATCTCGTGACTGCCACAGCAGAAAGCTGCGTCCCCTCGCAGTCAGGCAATGCTCTTCCTGCCAGCTGGACTCACTGCCTGCCTAAACCCTGCCCCAGCCAGGCACAAGCTGCCTCTTATCTGCCAGCCTGGGCTGGAGCAATAGGATTGAGACATTGCAAGATATCATCTGGGAAGGCAAGATAATTCCAGGGGAGTTGATTTGTCGGTGTCTGCGAAGCACGCAGCCAGCACATGGCCCCTGCAGCTCCGTCTGTGCCGAGCCCACCCAACCCTGTGCAGCCTCACCTGGCACAGGGGCTGCCCTGCAAGGTCAGGGGGAGCCTTCAGCCTCGCCAAGCTCTCACTGCACTCACACCACCATGCCCAGGAAGCACCAAGGCCACCCTTCCTAACAGTGTTATCATGGCATCCTATAACAACCCCAAGGGTCTTATACCAACTGGATTAACTATATCAAAGCTGGATTGTGCAAGAAAAGTAACTTATTTCCCCTCATCATGAAGTTGGTTACAATGTGAAGGAAACACCAGCACTACACATTTTACAAGGAAAAGTGTTTCATTCCAGAAAAATGCAAAAGTGATACTCCTTCCATTCTCTGGCTGCGTTCTTGTTGCCCCTTATCTCCATGACCCATCACAGCACGCTGTGCCTGAAGGCTGCTCCCCATCGCCAGGCTGCTCCACCACCACCTCATAGTTTCAACTTTCTCTGTGTTTTCAGTTTAGCTCTGTACTGGCTACTTTGTACCAGTTGAAACACCTTATCTCCTTGGCTGGATCAAGGTCTCCTCTGTGTGTGTTGCAGTTTAGCAGCCTGGCATGAAAAAATGGCAAGTTTCAGCTATCACCAGCTGTTCTGTGTCTCTGTCCAAGACACACTGTGCTTCCCTCCAAAAGGATTTCTTTACAGACTGGCTTAAACCTCACCTACCTGCAGCAGGGTGTAAGCCTTTGCTTCCTACTAATGATGTGTTCAAGTTGTTTGTCTCCCTGAATAAGCAATCAAGAGGGAAATTCAGCCTGACACATGGGGCTGGCAGAAGTGATGGTCTGAAAGCCCAAGGAGGCAGGAATAGCCAGAAGAAACCCAAACAGGGGTTGTGTACAAACACCTGCAAGGCTGGTGCTCACACCTGAGGCAGTCATCTGGGTGGTCTGTAAAGGTACTTGCAGGGCACAATCAGCCTACCATGGACTGCTCCTTTAGCTGAAGGGCCCCTTTGGAGCATCTCTTTTTCTGCACCCATTACAAAAGCAGCAGAGTTATCCAGCCCCTGTGAAGATGCTCTCACTGGTGCACCTGCCCAGGTTCACACTGCAGCCCAGTGGCAGGTCCAGAGGAGAAGCACCCCACACCATCCACCTGCCCCCCTCTTTGCAGTCACTCATCCCCTCACCACCTCTCAGACAGCAGACACTGTCCAAGTCTCCAGACTGAAATTCTCAGTATTATCATTACTGTGACAGCATCTAAAGAGGACCCAACCAAGAACAAAGGACTTGTTTTGCTGGATCCTACACATCTCATGTGCTTGAAGGAAGTTTCTCTGTCTGTGAACACACTCATCGAGTTCCTGGTCTTGCAAACTCTTACAGGCATTACCATAAAACCTCTGAGAAATTACATGGAAAGGAAAATGACCAGGCCCTGCAGAAACTGCCTGTTCCTGTCCTCGAGTTTAATTAATCTGTCCATAGGCTTAAGCTGTTCTGAAACACCTCGTGGAAGATGAAGGCGGGACAGGGAGAGCTCAGGAGGCGTTAATGACCCATGGAGAGCACTACTTAGCCGGCACAGGAGCTCTGCTTGTTGCGGTCTTGTGGAGCACACACTGCTCTGGAGGGTGGCTTGTGTTTTCTGTGTATTTGATTGTTCTCAGTCAATGAACGAGTCTGAATGTCTCTGCTGAGAGACTCCCCGTCAAGGCTGGAGTTTCCTTGTTTTGCATTTCTGCTCATTTAACAAACATATTTACTATTCTTGAGCATTGTTTTCCATGGAACTCCATGCCTGTGTGCAACAGCTGCAGTGCCGACCCCTCCAAAGCCGCATCTGCAGAGGGATTGGAAGTCTGTGCACTGCCTGCCTCCAAGGCAGCGCTGGGCTCTGCAGTGACCCGCTGTGAGCCACGTCAGTGGTGCTGTGCCAGTGCCTCCGTGCTCTGAGCATTCTCCAGCCAGTTCTCTGTGTCTGAGAGCTAGACCTGATCTGTGTAACAGACCTGCTCCCTCCCAAGGGAAAGCTCTGCACTGTCGTCTTTCTGCCTTTCCCAGACAGACAGACCGATGAACCCTTGAGATACTGGGAACGCCGGCTACGAACAAGGTTGGCCAATGCCTGGGATGTCTGGGGGCTTCAGGCATCTTAGCTGAGCTCTTCCTGCTCAAGAAAAGGCTAATTAATCAGCTCTGCTGTTCTGGCATCACCCAAAAGTGAAAATACTTTCTGGCAGGGCAGCAGGCACAAAATTAGCTGCTGCATTAAACTGCCAAATCTCCTTTACTCCTTTATTAGTTGCATTTGGTGATGATGAGGAGTGAGGCATTAACCGGTCCCTGATGGATAAAAAAACTATTACCCTGCTTTCTCTTTGCAGCTGGGAAGAGGAAATAGGTTTTATTACCGAGATTTCCTTGAAGACATTCACTTGACTTTGTGGCATCAGAGACGGAAGAGAAATGAAGAACACAGGAATCTTGGCACAGCAGGAGAGATTGTGCACCGATAATAACAGAGAGAAGCACCAGGTCAATTGGGAGCTGAAATATACTTAGGTGATTGAATCCTTGTGTCGGGTTGAAGCTTTAACAATCTGCTGGGCTCAACTAATTTCAGCATTACAGCCAGAATCTCTGTGCTGGCACTGAGGGCCTAAGCCAGGGAACTTGCTGGGAAGATGCATTTGGGATGGATTAGAATGGAACAGAAGAGAAAAAAACTAGAATATAAATTATAGATTATTAATTCTTTGTTGTTTGGTTTTGTTTGGTTTTTTTACTCAAGACTAGATTTAGAACTTACCCATCCTTGTTTTAGGCCTAGATCCTGGCTACCATGACATGACCCTACTAGAGGAAGGTGCAGACTGGAAGAGCCCATGCAAACCCCAATCCATGCCTTGAAATCTCAGAGGGTTCATTTTGGATTGAGATACTGAGTTTCCTAATTTCCTAATCGCAAATTCTTGAGTTTGATACTTATTTGTTACCAAGACAAACATAGCCTGGACAAAGATGTCCAAGAGATTTAGAGCACACTGGAGCAAAAGGGCAGAGCTGGTACAGAGCTGACCTAAGCATGGTGGGGGACCAATTGTCTGAGAACCAGCACTGGGAGGAAACTGGAAGAAACACCCTAACCATGTGGGGAAAGAGGTCTTGTGACAGGCAGGCAGAGGCAAAAAGCCAACCTGGCCAAAGAGGATGTGGTAACCCAGGCCCATGGGGACCAGGCTCCAAAGCCCAGCAGGTCCCTCCTGTTCCTGGTCACTGAGGGACCCTTCTCATCCCATGGCCACGTGGAGCCCGGTAAGGAGGAGGATTGGGAAGAGGAACCACATGAAACCATCTTGTCCTATCACTTCTGACAATGAGGGGAGATGACATGGGCAAGTGGCGCAGGTGGCCAGGGGATATCCTCCTGGACAGGGTGTATTTGAACCTCCTAGGAGGAAAAATTCAGGCTCCTGGCTCAGGAGCTGGCCCAAATATCAGCATGGCATGGTGAGATAAGCTTGTTTTTCAGGACAGGTCAACCGAGAGGTTGGCAGAAGCCTGAGTTTTACTTCTGGTAGCTCTTGCTGGCTGCTGCTCAGGGCACCGCCCCCCAACTCTGCTGTACCTCCAATCCTCTCGCCTCCCTCCACCTCACTTTCCACATCTACAAAGTGGAGCTAAAGCTAATTACAGCCCCTAGAATGGAGCTGCATCACTTGGCTTTACCAGTGTTTCAAAAGCACCCAGACATGAAAGGTGCTTGAGAAAGCAGAGTATTGTTATTACTAATAATTACAAAAATTAACCAAATATTTGTCTAGCAGCATCCATCCCCACTGCTGCTTCTTACATAAAACACACACATGCTCTGACTGCCAAGCCAAAGCCCCAGAATCACTACATCAGCCCTACGGTATCGAGAAGGGGGGCAAAGTGCCTTGGGTCTAAAAAGGGTTGTCTGTTCCAGCAATTAATTTAATTGTCCTAAATATAACCCAGGTATAGTGCAGATCCAGATTGCTGGCTGACAACAAACCCAAACAGGGCCCAGAGGCTGTGAGGCAGCAGGTTAAACACTGCCTCTGAAGCTGCTGGGCTGATCCTGGCACAGGAGGATATTTTCTCTTGGTATTCGCCGCCGCTTGCTGCTGTGGAGTTGAATTCTCGTAAAATGTTTATCAATGCCTGGGCATCTTCCAAACCAAGAAAGGGTGCGTGAGAAGTGTCCCCTTGCAGTCAGCAGAGACTGGATTTCATCACTCGTTTTAATTCCCGTCTTCATAATTTTATTGCTTTTTTTTCTCCTGTTTTCTAATAAGCTCTTCTAACACCTAATGAAATCAGTTCTTTTTTCCTTCTACTTACCTCCCCCTGCTGCCATCGCGATTACCTAGACTAGAAAAACACAGAGCACGGGGTCCTGCAGGCTGAGGTTTCAGTGACTGATTTCAACTGACGTGAGCAGAATCGGCAATGAACTTCAATGTCATGGTATTTTGATTCCTCCCTCTTCCGTATTGCATGAAATATCTGAAGGGGACAAATGCCAAGAAGTGAGAAGAATTCTTTTGGGTTGTACAACCAAAAATGAAACTAAGAAAGGAGCCATTTCCAGAGGGGGAGATGCAGTCAGCTGTGCAATCGTTATCTGTAATAGATGGCATCTCTCACTGACGTGATCTCTATTATCCTCCTATCTCAGCATCTCACGGGCTTTAATGGATTCTTTCCTCCAGCATTTCTTCAAGACTCTGCCATTGTCCTACACACATTTTAATAACCAGGACCAGAAGTACCAAAAGGCCAAGACCCAGCTTCCCTAACCAATGCTGGCACTCAAGTTCCTGTTGGTCACTGTCTGAAAACCCATCTGTAATCTAGGCACTACATTATTTAACAGGAAATTCATTTGCGAAGGTAAAAAAAGTGCTCTGTGACCACAGAGAGGCAAACAAATCTCATAAAATCCAAGTTTGTTATTTCCTGCTCTGCTTTCAAAACAAAACACAATAATTTTAGCAGACAATTAAACTCTCTGATTTCCAAGGGAGGCAGGCACACAAATACTTTTGAGGATCTGAGCCCACATGATTATGTAAGGAATTAGTAGGAGGGAATTAACCCAATCACTGGAGCATCCTTGTGGAGAGGATATCATCCACACTCGGGGCTGCCATATGGGAACATGTCAGAGCAAAATGTAAAACTCAGAAATACTTAAAATTTAAATCAGCAAAGTGCCAAAAAATGTCGCAGCATTGCTCCATGTCAGGGCAATATCTAGCCTGACCCCTTTCTACCTCCTCCTGCCTCACCACCGTGCTGTCTGTACTCCAAAAAGCCAGGAAATAAAGCCCAGCATTGCACGTACTCCTTCCAAGCACGCAGGACCTCCATGTGGGGCAGTTGCCCGTGGGCTGTGGTTGTCTGTGCATTACCCTCTGTGCATGGACATAGGCTCTGTGTCAGGACAAACAGTCCCTGGGCACCCATGAGACATTTGGCAGGAGGCTTGGGGGTGCCCCATGGCGAGCAGATGCAGGGATGTGGGGACAAGGTGGCAGCGGGGCGGATTTCCACCACCCGGCAAGGATCTCGCATTTCTCCCTCCACCCTGGGGCTGCTCATTAAATATACTGTGATTTTAAAACAAAAGTACTTTAAAAACATAAAAATAAGTAGGAGCAAGCAGGATTTGGGAAGTAATGGGGAAGGTTGTGGGCCGGATCCTGCTCTTCCTCAGGACGGGGCAATGAGGAGCATTGGGTGAAGGCAGTTCTGAGGCGGGCTCCTTGATTCCAGCCTGAATGGGACATAAAGGAGACAGCTGGCTCCTTTCCCATATTTTAATGCTGTCACAGTCGAATTTATCATGCTGAAACTGGTGGAGTTGTTTCAGGAGTGAGGACTGGGGCAGCAGCAGACCTGGGAATGCAGAATGTGGACACTGGGAACCATCCCTGACTGGGATGGACGCAGCTCCCAGCACGGCTCTGACGATAAAAGCAAACCTTCCCGGGCAGGCAAAGGCTGCCTCGACTGTCACTTTAATTGAAACCTTCTGCAGTCGAATACTTCACCTTACGTTTAATGATTCACCTCTTAAGCAGCCCACTTGTACCTCTGTAATCTTTCGGAAGGTTAACTTGTTGATCCTCGAAACTTGTCTGGAGGGAGAGAGGCAATTCGCTGGGAGGCTCGGAAGGAAAAAGTATCAAGTTTTCTGATGAAAAGTGTTTTTATTGAGGGAGAAGGAATGAGAAATGAACTGCAAAATTCAGAAGAGCCGATGAGACTTTGGAAAGAAAAAAGAAAACAAGAAAAAAAAAAGGGAAAAAAGTCAATAAAAAAATAGGAGGGGTGGGGAGAGCAGTTGGATTTAGTTCCCAGTTCCTGGGAGATGGTTTATTTCTGCTTTATAGGAATCAAAAATGTATTTGTCATTTACCAAATTAAATAAAAATAATCCTAGCATTAAATTATTTTTAGGACATTAAGAGTTACGTTCTTATGGGTAATAATCTATTTGTAACACTGTAATGGAGTAACTGGCAATTTCATACAGCTTTGGGATCGATTTTTTCCTATTTGCCATGTACCTATGCAAATAAATATCCCATTTGATTCATGTCCATATCGTAGGATCTGCCTGCTTCTTTCTTACTCCTTTAATATTTAATTATTTAAAACAAGGAGAAATCTCACAGGAATTTTTGTCTCCAAAAATAGCTGACTTTTTCTTGTCATTCAAGAATAACAGAAAAAAGATGTGAAAATCTAATTCTTTTTAAGTCCTAAAACTGAAACTCAAATAAGAACGAGGAGAAAAAAATCTTAAACCCCAGAAACCAAACTTCCTCCCCTCCCTTTTTACATGAATATTCTGAGTTTTTACTGTAGCTATTCATAGTCATACCTAAATGTAGTCTATAAATCTACTAATATATTATTTAACACTCTAACTACTGGTATAAAAAATTATAAAATATTCTGTTGGCAATACATTTAATTGAATTCTTTTTAGAGACAGCTTGTTACTGCCAGACATGCTTTTAGAGATAGTACGGAGAAATAAAAGAATTCCAGAAGGCAGTAAAACAAATAATCACCGTTTTCACCATTACTTCCAGATACCCTCCTATCCAGTCACTAAATCCTTTAAGTCTAAATCAAAGAGTTTCCGTGAACAAAATTGCATAGATCATTTCAAAGAATATAAAAATTACGTCGATGTTTTATTTGAAGAGAGAAATTGAAATTCGCACAGCACTCTACTGGCTGAGACGTCCGGGGAGTTATTAGAGGAAAAACAGAAATAAACCAGGCTAGTTTAGCCTGAACTTTAGAGGCCTGATTCAAAACGATCAGGGTCAATGCAAATCCCTCTCTTAATTACAATGTGCTTATGCCTGTAAAAGTTTGAGGCATTGTCCTTCTTCTTAGGCTCTCTGCTGATTTTTAGTATCAGGTATCTGCAAGATTCTCTGAGGAGTAGGAGTAATAAATAATATTATAAACCATTCAAAGCAAGCACTGCCTTTTATTCTTTTTATTACTTTTTTCCCCAACAAAGCAACTTATACATCGGGTTTGAACTACCTCAGCACAACTCCTAATCAGAGAAGTATCTGTAGGGGTTAGTGAGGTTTTTTTCATTGCAACATCTGAACGCTGACAGATCTGCTGAAAAGAAAAGAGGTCAGTAGTGCTGCTCAGCCAAGGGCCAGGGATTTTCAGCTTCCACTGGTCACACACTTCAGTTTGGTGGGTGCCAGGATGACAAGATTTGGGGACAAGCAAGGGATTGGGCTGCGGATGCTGATCAGGTAAAGGCTCCCCCACCACGTCCCCTCCTAGGAGGCTTCTTGCCCTCACAGCCCCACTGAGGCACGCACAGGCTTTGGTCCATAACTGGTTAAAAATCTACTGGGTGGGGGGGAAGGTAATTATCTGCAGCTTGAAAACTTTTGGATGAAGTTTCTCTTTTAAATCAAAGATGGGGCAGAACTGACGTGGGGCTGTGGGAGCTCAGTGGAATGGGGACAGTCCTTACCCACCTTCCGAGAACTGCTGTTTACGCTCAGCCAGTTTGGGAGATCGGGCAGGAGACAGGCAGATATCTTGCTCCTATGTGGCAAGGAAATATTTTTTGACAGGCAAGTCTACACTGTCTCCTGGCAGCAAGCACCAAGCAGATATGCCAGTTATTTGGGCAATTTTGCCAGCATATTATCCTGGGGGTTGACATGCACATGGCATGGATGCACACCCCTCCATCATCAGAGCAGCTCTTCTCACACAGTATTCATCCGAATGCAATTCATTACCCCAAACAGGATGTCAGGACATGGCACAGGGGTTAAAATGTGTTCTCAGGCCATGTGGGGAGTCATGGAGGCACTGAGGGCTGGCCAGCCACACAGCCCCTGCTTGTCCCTCCCTCCATCCATCTCCTCATCCCTCTGGTCCTGTCCTCCAGGGCACCCTGTGCTTCCCTTCCCAGTACCCATCCAGATGCTGGCAGTGGTATCTGCAGCCACCCAAAGCCTCTACACAAGACGTGAAGGGAATAACACAGATTGGGCCAGGGGCTTGTGGCCAGTGGGCTCAGTGGGAGCCAGGCTGGGTGATGGTGAGGCACAGTCAGGTGTGCCCAGGGCGTGCTGGGACAGCCAGGTTTTACCACAACATTCAAGTTTTTCCACTTCCAGCCCTTTCTTTTGCAGTAAAGACCGAGTTAGATGACAAACACTCAAATTTAAAACAAGAAAAAATAAAAAGAAAGCAAGAGAAAGGAGCCCCGATGAGCATTGCAGCACCCCACTCCCTGCCATTCCCATACACCCAGCTGCTGCTCCCTCCTCTCCTCCCAGTCGGAGCCCATGCCTCTTCCGATACCCAGGAAAACATTTTGTTCTGCGTTAAAGGCTAAAGCTAACACATGACCAGCGAGAGGCAGCAGTTTGTTTAGCTCTTGGAGTTTATTTTAATTGCGGCCTTGTTTTGTAATGAGGACGGCTGTGGCAGGGGGAGCCTGCTGGGATCTGGGGGGCTGTTCCAGAGGAGTTTCCTTATCAATAAAAAGAAGTCTCAACTATTTAAATTAACAACAACTGCATGGCATTCATGCTCAGCTGCTTTGTTTTCTGGGAAGTTAAACTGTACATATTTGCTTATTAAGGATCTCAGTAGCTGGCTGGGATCACAAGTCCTCTCCAAGTGCCACCTTTCACATCCCCAGCCTCCACCAGGGAGGAATGAAGACAAGAGAAACGGGCCCCGTGTTCATGCTGACAGACACAAAACAGCCTGGTAAACCTTAGTAGTTTGTTTTGATGATGCATGAAAAAACATGAGGAAAAAAAGTAAAATCATGTGATTTTTATGCAAATCAGATGAATTGGACGGTTTAAAAAATCTTAAATGTCAGGTAGATAAGATCACATATACCTAGAGCAGTGTCATGATGTTCTCTGTACATTACATTCATACTGGAAACCAAAACGTGTTACAGAAATCAGACACCCACAAAAAGCTCTGAGATTGCACTGAGAACAGGTTCTTGCAAAGCACCGGCCTCTGACCAAAGAAAAAAAAAAAGGCAAAAGAAAAAAAGTAGGTTAGATTAGAAAACAAGATAGCTGAATTCGGGCAGGGACTCGGCTGTCCCTGCGCAGCCTGGCCTTGCTGCATTCGCATTAATATGCACAAAACTCCTTTTAAGTAATGTTCATGCAATGGCACCCAGCTCCAAAACGGGCAGGCTGTTCCTGAAACCCATCCTCGAGGGCCATGGGGAAGGGGAGAGGTTCACAGCCTCTCTTCTGTCAGGCTAAACTTTTCTTTCTTAGACACAATTTTTTTTTCCCCTTTAAAAGTCCTGGCAGTTATTTTTGTGTGAGAATGGGGAAGCCTTATGGCCTGAAGGAGTTAATTTCAAAAGAAAAAATTATAGTGGGGTACTGTTTATTTAAGCAGTGTTTTGTAGAACACAAGGCATTTCTTTCCAGGGGTGCGGTTCACCTGGGAAAAATACACACTGGCCTTGATATACCATAAAAACCTGCTCTGTGTCCCCTGGAGGGAAACGACCCAAGCCTGGGGACTCCCCTCACTGCCAAGTAGCACCTCCAGCTCCGAGGCCCTTCAACATCCAACTGCAGCTCCCAGGGATGGCTGAATAATTTCACACCGCTCTGTGCCCTGCACGCCAGCACACAGGCCGAGGGGTTGTTTTCATCCCAGGAGCTTTGCCAGGGGAGGACATGCAGAAGCTGGAGAGGGACAGTCCGTGGGAGGGTGCGAGGCACCTGTGGTGATGCCCAGCACTGCTCCTGCCTCTGCTCCTGCTCCTTGGAGCAGCTCCAGCATGACCAGAAATACCCCAACCAACTCCAAGGGGGACCATTTCCCAGCAGCATCATCCCTGTTCCAGCGTTGCCACCACTTTGAGGGGTGGCACTTGGGGGTTCAAACCCTCGCCTGGGTGAGGAGCTCTCCGCAGAGCAGAGGGTGTTTTTGAGAGAGGGGTGCGTGGGGCTGACCCCCCCAGTGGGGTTGCCACAGCCTCCCTCAGGCAGGGCCGAGCTGCTGCTCCTCCACGTGCCACACAGGCACCTCGTGGGTGTGCAGGAGCCACACCGAGCCCGGGGCCGCTGAGAAACGGCCCACAGCCGACATGGGGCTGCCGGTGGCTTTGCACACTCCCACCAGCAACCCTCCCCTCCACGGGGCCACCCTTCTCCCCCAAAGAGGAAACCCTTGCTGTCGGCTTGTGGAGGCAGGGGAAGCTGTCCCACAGGGACCTTGCTGCTCTGGCAGCCACCACCACTGCTGCCGTGCTGGTCCCCAGAGCTGGGACAGGCAAAGGAAGAGGGTGTCAAGGCCTCACTCAGCAACGGTGCCTCTGGCCAATGGTGGGAGAGGGCTCCCAGGAAAATGACTCCATCCCCAGCTCCCTGAAGTCCCCAGAGGCAGCACAGGGACCACTGCTGCTTTTGGGGCAGCAGGAAGCAGTGGGGAGCAGAGGTGGGTGGCAAGAGCCCGTGGGTAGCCTCAGCCGGGCCCTGAGTGACAGCGAGAGAGTAGGAGGAGGTATGACACCAGAGCAGAAAGGCCAAAAACTCAGCAAAGGCGCCCAGGCCGCTCAGTTCCCAGTCCGAAAGGGATGCTGCTGGCTGCTCCCTATGTCCCCGCAACGAGGCGGGTTAGGATGGAAACTCTGATGCAAGCCCGGCTTGGCTGTGGCCAGGCAGAGTGAGAAATCTCCCCCGTAAGAGTGCTACTTGAACGGAAGCTGTGCTCGACCTCGGGTCTCCACCAAAAATCCCCCAAGCGGCAGCCCTGTCGCTGCTGCTCCCGAGCGTCCCGCGGGCGCTGGGCTCGCCGGGCTCCGGCTAAAGCGAAAGCGTCACACGCTGCAGGGAAATGACAAACAGAACAGATCTGTCGCCCCCAACAACCCCCTTCCTTTGGGTTTCATTGCGGGGGAAAAATTAAAAAAAAATAAAAAATCCCGGAACAGAGTTGCTACTCTTGGGTGCGTCCCTCCTTTGGTCACTTGCAGAGCCGGGAGCCCCCTCCCTGCCCGGGGCCGGGATCGGAGTCGCCCAGCTCCAGCTGCACTCACTGCCTGGGAATCCCATACTGCCTTTTAACTACAGGGAAGCCGTCTCTCCAGCATATCTGTATCACCTCAAGTGTCTCGGGAGTACCATCCCTGTCTTGCCACCGGGCTATTTTTAATGACGAGTCGTATTAGCAGAAGGGCTTTCTTCCTAATTTATTACCCCCCCCCCAACCTCCTTGCTTTAAAATGTTTCGCTTCAAGAGCTCAGCTGAGAAATCAAAATAAAGGCAGCACCCGGGGACTCTGCGTCCAAGGTGGCCGCTCCGAGGGCTCGCCAGTGCTGGAATCAGTAGCTCCGAGCAACTGCACCAGTGGACCGAGGGCACCGTGACCTGCGGTGGTTATTCTCGTAAACAAATTTCTATTAATCACCCGGGCCCGGGAATGCCTTCACAGCCCAGAGCGAGCCTTCCCCCGCTCCCCACCACCCCGACCGGCAGCTCGCAGCCCAAACACCCGAGCGGGAAAGCGAAATGAGAGATCTGAACCACCCCCAAACCCAGCCCTTGCTGCAGGCCCCCAAGAAATAAACACGCGAGGCTGGGGGACAGACCCACAAAAATCTCCAGAGATTTACATCCACATTGGAGCTACATCTCCACAGGGGAGCGAGGAAGGCTGGGGTGACAGGTCCCCCCCTCTGCACCCCCTGCGAAACCCACCCGAGACACTGAGTGCAAGGCTTCGCATTATCCCCCCCTCCCACCTCCCAGCAAAGGCCTTTGCCCAGCAAGACGCAAAAAGTGCAGAAATAAAATCCCTTTCCAGAAAAAGCCAAAGCGATTTTGCATCCCCAGCACAGTACAACAATTCCATACAAGCAGAATATTTATAGACTTACAGGTTATTTTGCAACAATAACAAAACAGCTACACAGAATTAACCCACCACTTGAGTATCCTGAAAAGGAAAAGAGAACACGGATGGAAAAAAAAATAAAAGGAGAAAAAAAATCATCAATATTTTTTTTTTTTTGCCTGGAGAATTCTGGTAA